>JAYMSP010001244.1:0-34351 GCA_036897095.1 Plantago elongata
AAGGGTTTCTAGTTTTCATAACTTTCATTTCAGTCCCTGCAACAACCACCACAGTCACCCGCCTCACCACCACCACAGTCCTCCGCCTCACCACCACCACCAAGTTCTCCATGGAGGTTTCTTAATTCTCCAAAACCCCCAAAACATAACAAACATTCAACCAAAAATCCATGGCTTCTTCTGCAAATCACAGACCTGTTCACGAATCCACACCACCTGATGATTCTTCTGTCAAATAATGGCCGGTTATGGTGCGAATTTTACTTCCTCAGTGGTCAAATCTTCGTACCCAAGGGCACCCTGTTCCGCGATAAAAGAAGAAGAAGACGGCGACAGTCTCAACACAGTCCCCGTCACGGAATCGCGAAGAAGACGCAGACAGGAAGAAGACGGAGACAGGAAGAAGACGCAGACGGGAAGAAGGAAGGAGACGGGAAGAAGACGCAGACGGGAAGAAGGAAGAAGGCGGAGAGTTGGGAATTGTGGTACTCCCGACACGGAATCGCGAAGAAGACGCAGACGGGAAGAAGGAAGAAGACGGGAAGAAGGAAGAAGACGAAGAGTTGGGAATTATGGTAGTAATTTTTCTAATCCAAGTAAAATTGAAAAGAATTGGCTAAGTCTGTGTTTGGTTTGCAAGTAAAGGGAATAGTGAAATAACCTGGTCAACGCAAATGGACCAGGATGTAATTGTTGATCTAAGTGGATCAATCTGCAACATGAGCATCTAACAGGGGTATATGTAATTATTCCATTTTTTAATTTATGATTAAGGAAAAATAGACCAATATTTTAAAAAATGAATTCATGATTAATGGAAATCGACTATTATTAATAAAAAAAATTAAGTTAATATAAATAAAATTTAATTCATGAACAATGAAAAATTGACTACTATTAATAAAAAATATTAATACTAATAAGTTTTAAATAAAAAATTAATTCATGGTTACCGAAAAATTGACTTATATTAATAAAAGATCAATTCATGATCAATAAAAAACCGACTAATATTAATAAAAAAATTATTATTATTATTAAAATATTATCAAAAAATAAATTAAAATTTACTAATAATGATTTATTAAGAGCACATGTAGTACACGAGATGACTTGATGTATATTCGACTAATTCACGATAATTCTTACTAATTCAACCAAAAGTAACAGTCCTATAAAGTTTGATTAAAGGAGTATCACAATTGGACAAATACAAAACATAAGGTATCAAAATTGAACGCTCACAACTAAATGTACAAAAACGTTAACCGTTAAAACTACCATCAAAAAATGAATTTTCCCACCTAACATAGTACAAACAATCAAACATTAGGAGGGGAGCTTAGCTTCACACCTGAATAACTTGATATACATTTATACAAATAAATTATAAGTGTATGGGTTAAGTTAGATTATGTACTTATCATAATTGAAATAAAAATAGTCTAACCTCTCTCTATGATATAAGGTTACAAACTTCTAACTAAATGCATTTAAATATAGAATAAGTATATATTTGTCATCTGATCAATTTGTTAAGTTTGTAGACTTTTTCAAACTTCACAAGTACATGATTGATATACCATGTTTCAAGGTAATAAATTTCCAAATATAGTAAATTCTCTTTACAAAATTGAGGAGAATTTGACACCTTAGTTCATAAATGAGTGATTCTCCATCATTATCTCAGGTTTATGGAATATAATAGTGTTTTATATTGCAAGTTTGTCACTATTGTCATACCTCAACGGAGCCGTTGGAATTAGAAAGAAGAAAAATAGAAATGCTACTATTTAATTCCCACTAGGGAGAGACCGAGAACATTTTTTCACCTCTTAATCTTTCATATTACCTCTTTCAACTCGTTTGAACATAAAGATATAAAAAAAATCATTATTAAAATGGCCTCAAAAGGCGATCTAGAGGGGATCAGAGATGAGACAGTCGATCTCGTAAGTTTTACTACTCTCGTTTCTTTTATTTATTTTGCTTCACTTAAGATTCAAGTAGGTGAGTTCTACTACTCTTATTTTTAATTTATTCTGCATCACTTAAAATTCAAGTAGGTGATCTGGAGTTTATGGTATCTAACATATAATAAGTTTTTATGAGTGCATATAGTGTTCATTTTGCTATTTTAATATTATAGTCTGGTAAATAAAAGAATTAACTAATTTTTTTGAAATTTTTTATTAAATCGTATTACAATCACAGTCCTAACTAAATTCTCAGCAGTTAGGCTATTAAATGCGCTATGTTAGGGCCAATTTTGAACTTTGGCAGCCTAGTTATTACCATTGGCATAACTTAAAAGGAGCATGCTCCATTAGAAAAACTACAATGCCCTTTTGCAAAATAAACAAAATTCTTGTATCATTTATTTCGTTTGTATTTTCCAGCCAAAATCAATAAGACGGAAAGTTTTAGATTTGATTTAGTTCAGGATCGTGAATAACTATAGTTGAAAAAATAATTTGTAAGAAAATATAGATTACATCCAAAGAAATTTATGATTGGTGAAGAAGATTACACTTCCATTTACATGTGGTTTTGTTCTATTATGATTGAGTCCATAAAATAATGAATGTTTATAATATTTTCAATAGAAAATTGTAAAATTTTAAAATATTTCTACAAAGAAATATATAAATATGTTGTTATTTTATTTATTTGTAACTATAACATAGGAAACAAAATCATGTCGTTTAAAAGATATTATCACCTTCATGTATTTAAATTAAAATGAAGTCAGCCTCCAAAAACATAATATATACTACATTGTTTTTATTTATTCATTGGCTATTTGTCTTGGGGGAGCTTGGTTGTATGGAGTAAATTTCTTCGGAAACATCGTTTCTAGATAACTTACTTAGGGATAGTCATATATGTTGTTAGCGTGGTAGTAAGTAGTAAATCAAAACATATGCATATACAGTATGTTGATTACAAAATGGCAAAATGCACATTTTTGTGTATGAAAAACACTAATGTACCAACAATATGAACATTTTTGTGGATGCAGGAAAATATCCCACTTGAGGAAGTGTTCCAAAGGCTAAAGTGTTCAAGGTCAGGTTTAACATCTGATGAAGGAGCAACGAGGCTTGAAATTTTTGGCTATAACAAGCTTGAGGAGAAAAAAGAGAGCAAGTTCCTCAAGTTCTTGGGTTTTATGTGGAATCCTCTTTCATGGGTTATGGAGTGTGCTGCTCTCATGGCCATTGTTTTGGCCAACGGAGGGGTGCGTCCGTTATTCAATTGTTACACTTACTACTAATATCTATTTATCCATTGAAAGCTCGAACTTGTAGACAGACATGGGATTAATCCATTATGCTACATTGCAGGGGAGACCACCGGACTGGCAAGATTTCGTTGGTATCACAGTCTTGCTAATTATCAACTCAACCATCAGCTTTGTCGAAGAAAACAATGCTGGAAATGCTGCAGCTGCTCTTATGGCTGGCCTTGCTCCGAAAACTAAGGTGTTGAGAGATGGCAAGTGGAGTGAGCAAGAGGCTGCAATCTTGGTTCCTGGTGATTTGATCAGTGTCAAGTTGGGTGACATTATCCCAGCTGATGCTCGTCTCTTGGAAGGTGATCCTTTAAAGATTGATCAGTCTGCCCTCACTGGTGAATCCCTTCCCGTGACCAAGAACCCTGGTGATGGTGTCTTCTCTGGCTCCACTTGTAAACAAGGTGAACTCGAGGCTGTCGTTATTGCCACAGGTGTGCATACCTTCTTTGGCAAGGCTGCTCATCTTGTTGATAGCACAAATAACGTTGGCCACTTCCAAAAGGTACATATCTTGCAGTAATTATCATATATTCGTGGAAGTAACATGTAAGCTACCAGCTAGCTTATCAGTAGTTTAACGAAGACATAATGTGTACTAAAAATTGGATGTGTTTTTTATGACCAGGTGTTGACTGCTATTGGGAACTTCTGTATCTGCTCCATTGCATTGGGTATGGCTATTGAAATTCTAATAATGTATCCAATTCAACGTAGAAGCTACAGAGATGGAATCGACAACCTGCTAGTGTTGCTCATTGGTGGTATCCCTATCGCCATGCCAACTGTTTTGTCTGTCACCATGGCTATTGGAGCCCATAGGCTAGCACAACAAGGTGCCATCACCAAGAGAATGACAGCCATTGAAGAAATGGCTGGCATGGATGTTCTATGTAGTGACAAGACAGGAACTCTTACTCTCAACAAGCTTACCGTTGACAAAAGCATAATTGAGGTTTTCCAAAAGAACATGGACAAGGACACTGTTGTGTTGGTCGCAGCCAGGGCTTCCAGGGTCGAGAATCAAGATGCTATTGATGCTTCCATTGTTAACATGCTTGCAGACCCCAAGGAGGCAAGAGCTGGAATCACTGAAGTGCACTTCTTGCCCTTCAATCCAGTGGATAAGCGTACTGCAATCACATATTACGACGCCAATGGAGACTGGCATAGGTGCAGTAAAGGTGCACCAGAGCAAGTAAGGAAAACTTCAAATACTACATATATAAGGTATTGAGATAAATAAACTACACTACTGACATTCTCCTTACAATTTCATAGATGCTTGACCTTTGTAACCTTAAAGGGGCGGTAAGAAAGAAGGCTCTTGCCATCATTGACGATTTTGCAAACCGTGGTCTCCGCTCACTTGGTGTCGCACAACAGGTGCATGCATTATTGCATTATATAAATGTATCCTGAAGTTTTCACTTTCTTTCTTTTAATTTGTGTCATGACAAGGTGGTCGTCTGAATCTGTAGACCGTTCCTGAGAAAAGCAAAGAGAGTGATGGAAGCCCCTGGGAATTTGTTGGTTTGTTGCCATTGTTTGATCCCCCAAGGCACGATAGTGCAGAGACTATAAGGAAAGCTCTTGACCTTGGTGTCAACGTGAAGATGATAACTGGTGATCAGCTTGCCATTGGTAAGGAGACTGGTCGTAGGCTTGGTATGGGTACAAACATGTACCCATCCTCATCCCTTCTTGGCCAGTGCAAGGATGAAGCTATCTCTTCGATCCCCGTTGATGAGCTCATTGAAAAGGCCGATGGTTTTGCTGGAGTCTTCCCAGGTAAAGAAAATAAAATGATATCCAACCAAATGCATAAAAGGTCTATGTTCCAACAAATGTTGAGTCGGAGTATTTCTTGTTCACAGAGCACAAGTACGAGATTGTGAAGAGACTACAAGACAAGAAGCACATTTGCGGTATGACTGGAGATGGTGTGAATGATGCACCGGCTCTCAAGAAAGCGGACATTGGAATTGCTGTAGCAGATGCAACTGATGCTGCTAGGGGTGCATCAGACATAGTACTGACAGAACCGGGACTTAGTGTTATTGTGAGTGCAGTGCTGACAAGCCGAGCCATCTTCCAGAGGATGAAGAATTACACCATCTATGCGGTTTCCATCACTATCCGTATTGTCATGGGCTTCATGCTCATTGCCCTTATTTGGCAGTTCGACTTCCCTCCATTCATGGTCCTTATAATTGCAATTCTCAATGATGGAACCATCATGACCATTTCAAAGGATAGGGTTAAGCCATCTCCAGTGCCTGACTCATGGAAGTTGAAGGAAATCTTTGCCACTGGTGTTGTCCTTGGGACATATATGGCTCTGATGACAGTCCTCTTTTTCTACCTTGCATCTGATACTGATTTCTTCTCTGTGAGCTAGCTCTCCTTTACCTGCTTGCATGATTATTCATTAATTAGATTACAGTACTAATAATTATACCATGCCTGTTACTTCTTTATAGGAGAAATTCCATGTACATTCCATAAGGCAAAATCCCTATGAGCTTACTGCTGCCTTGTACCTTCAAGTGAGCATTATCAGTCAAGCACTCATCTTTGTAACAAGGTCACGAAGCTGGTCATTCGTTGAACGCCCTGGTTTATTGCTTGTTGGTGCTTTCCTGGTTGCCCAGTTGGTGAGTTACTCTAAAAAGAACAGCTTTTTGTACAGAAGTTTCCTAACTCCCAAACATAATGTTGAGTTGCTGTTCTGTAGATTGCCACGATTATTGCTGCATATGCGAGCTGGGGATTTGCAAGAATTGAAGGAATTGGGTGGGGTTGGGCTGGAGTTATCTGGATCTACAGCATTGTTACCTACATTCCACTTGACATTCTCAAGTTCATCATTCGTTATGGATTGAGTGGCAAAGCATGGGACAACATGATCCAGAACAGGGTATGGACACAAAATGCAGAATAATTATATACCAACATCTGAAGGTTGTGTTTTTTCATTCATGTATTTATTTCATCCTTTACTATGAACACATTAGACTGCTTTCACAACCAAGAAGGATTACGGAAGGGGTGAGAGAGAAGCACAATGGGCAGTGGCTCAACGTACCCTTCACGGCCTCTCAACTGCCGAGGCTTCTAATGTCAGCACCCATCAAGAATTATCTGAGATCGCAGAGCAAGCTAAAAAGAGAGCAGAAGTTGCAAGGTATCCTCCCGATTCTTCACCTGTTCAAATTCTAGCTTTATAATGGTATGAAAGTGTACATAATCAACTTACATTACAGGTTGAGGGAGCTTCACACTCTCAAGGGTCATGTCGAATCAGTCGTCAGGCTCAAGGGATTGGATATCGATACCATCCAGCAACACTACACAGTCTAAGACTGAAATTTTGAAGAATGCTAAAGATCCAGAAGATATTGAAAGTCATGTTTCTGTTCGTTGACAAACTTTCAAATTTTTGTTTTTCTTTCATGATCAAACTTGTGTTATATGTACTACTTTTTTCTCTTTTTCTTTAGAATTAGGTGCCATGAATGCAAAAGGCAGATCCTCACAAGTGATATAGGAGAGAACTGAATAAACCACAACAATTTTTGTACCACTGAAATTTTCGTTCATTCATACAAATTAAAGCTCTGTAATTTTCTTTCCCAGCAATCAGCATTGTCTAGTTCAGTACAAGAGCTTTCATCATTTTGTCTAGCTCATTCTTAGTTTCTAACATCTTTAACACTTTACAGAGATTGACAGCCTAATATATACTGTGTACAGGTTGGTTATGGTCCAATAGACATCAAATGGTCTTAATTAGTCTATTTCGTTAACGTCGCTTCTGATCCCATACATATCCTTCGTGATTCAAGTACCAAAGGGCACCTTCTGCTGCGCTCTCAGCAGCATCCTTCTTCCTCAACCGAGGTTCCCCATAGAACTCAAATGTTTCATCTGGCAATTCTTCAATTTGCAGCACAACTTTGGTAATGAATCTGTACAAACAACCATCGTCAACACTCAGGAATGTGCTAGGGCTTATAAATAGTGTTTTAAACGGAAGTCACTGTTATCTATGAACCCTTTAACCAGAAGAACCCTGAATTCCTGATCAGACCAAGCATATTATAGAAAGTATACTATGAAAGCTAACATGAAAAAGAACCTTTTTTCATCTTTTTGAACAGTGAGAAAGAACAATGTTAAACTCATTCATAACTGGTACCATGATTAAGATTATATGGGAAACTCAAGGAAAATGTAAAAAAAATTCTGCTGAGCTAAGGTATATATTTATGCTGAAAATTACTCTTTGAAAGAATAAATTGGAGGCATAAGGTGGTGCGGTGGAATGGAGCTGGAGCGGAAAGTATGAGGTGCAGGTTCAATCCCTGATGGAGGCATAAGGTAGTTTAGGTGTAAAGTGTGGTTGGTATAGGATTAATGCATGGAGTAGTTGTAATCTTTGCCGTTTCAAAAAAAACAAAAAACATAGAATTTAAAATTAAAACATGTATGGTTCTGCCACAGCCCCATATACCAACTCAATATATAGCATAGGTCATTTCTAAATTGTATCCCTGCAAATCCTTATAATACACCAGATTTATAACTATGCTTCAAGTGAAAAGCATCATTATGGGTGGAGCTGATAACTTACTCTTTTAAATGGCTGGGACCCGTCTCTTTACAGCATTCAAACAAGGGTGGTTTCCAGCAGTTGGCAATGCATACTTCATATAGATGGGACTTTGCTGATACAGAGCATGTAGAGCCTGAATATTAAAGTCCAAGTTAGAAAATACCATAAAATGGAAAATGACTTGATATCACCAAGGCAATACCTGATCCCTGTGTATCAGCACTGTGAGGACTGTTGCGGCTTATTGCAGGTGAATTTGGAGAGCTGCTGTTTCCATAATTGCTTAGCGTAGAATGGTGTTCCGAAACATCATGTGGTAAAGGAGGTTGTCCAATAGGCCTGGTAACCTTACCATAATTAATAGATGTTTTATGTGATGTCTTGTTCACAGAATATAATTTGTCATCACAATTGCTTTGAGAAACTTCCGGCAAAACCTCATGTGGTGACAGAGGTTGTCCGATAGGCCTAGCAACCTCATCATAGTTCATAGTGGATGTCCTTTGTGATGTCTTGTTCACATAATATACTTCGTCATCAAAATTGCTTTGTGAAACTTTCTGCACACTTGTCAGGTGAGGTTTAGCATTTTCATGAGCGGGCACCTCATCATACCCGATCAATTTTGCTTCCTTCCTTTCACTTTTCCCAAGTACTTCCTCCAGTGATTTTGACTTGGATTTGTGACCTTGGGCCTAAAAACAAGAAACCAATGTGCAAGAACTGGGTAAGAAAATGACAAACCCAAGAGACTAAACTATCCATCAATAACAAATTTAGGTTGTTCACAAAATCACAGCCTGTGTCAATAAAGTTACAAGGTAAGAATAAACCCACTATATTACACAGGCAATTACAAATTCACAACACATGTTGATAAATGGCAAAAATCAGACCAAAACAAGATGCACAAACTAGTCTCATGACTAATTTTCAACATTAGATATATAAAACTTAATGTATGTGCCTCCGGTGATTTCATATTCCTTTTATCTGTCCATACTATTTTATGTTTTGCTTTCATCTTTTGTCCTAAGTTCTAATTTCGTTGTTTGACTTTCAAAGTTGTCTTTAACCACTAGCATACTTCAACAATATGCTATAGCTTAGTCATCACAGGACAAACTTAGGGCAACAGTAGCAGTAGCAGCACCAACACCAAGAATACTAATACTTTTATAAATGAAAAAAAAGGAAAAATAAAGACAATATTATGAAGAAAAAGAAAGGAAGAATCAAATTTTAGTATAGACACACTTGAGTCTGCCATTTTGCTATTTTGGGTGTCACATTAGAAATGTCCTTGCCCTCATAATAAAAATGTACTTTGCTCAAACACACACGCAGGCACAAGTTTTAGAAACTCTGAAGATTGAATCAACTGATTGGGGTGTTCGACACATTGGCCTAGATATATAAAAAGGGATGAAAGTAAGGCCAAGTTCTTTTTGCAACTTTACACTTTATCAATTATTTACAAATCATCTACTTAAATTAGAAAATATCCCACCTGCATTATTTAATCATTTTTACCACACCAACCTACCTCATTTGTACTATATCTCCATATTTTGTTAGGTCTATTAAACCGTGAGAAAAGTCAAAATGTCAAATTACTAATGGGATGGGGGAGTATTAAATGAGTGCTAGTATAAAATTATACAGAATCGTTTTAAGAGTTAATATACTTCACTAGACCAGCAAATGAGAATTGAAACACAAATCTAGAAAGTTTACAGTAGATCACCTGCAAGCTTTCAAATACTTGTCTCGAGGCCATTCTTTTTGCAGCTTTGCCACTAACATGGGTGGCGGAGGCAATTGCAGATGCTCGTTTTTCATCCACTTTAACTTCACATGAGAATTTACCATCTTTCTTCGAAGAAGAAATCTTCACCTCCCAATTATGGAATTGGCAAAGTTCCTGAAGTTCCCGTAGAGGATTAAACTGAAGCTTTGAATAAGAAATAATTGGATCCAGCAAGGACAGCATTATCTTCCAAGTATGGTTCAGATCAAACCCTGTGTCGAGAAAAAGCGCACCAATACTTGATTCTACCAAGTCACCGAGGACCTGAACCAATCAAAATGCAGATAAGTACATCCCAATGCTTAACAAATTATTATCCAAGAATATTATCAAATATCAAGCTAATAGTCATGAATCTATGCACTGCCATCTTATAAGACTAATAAAACAACACAGCCACAATCATTAAGAAAAATAAATTGTCTTTTTTACTTCCTTGACTCACAAGATATAAATTCTGAATCTTCCTATGCAGTAACTTTAATTTGAATCTACTGGAAAAAGAAAAACGATTTGCATTCTATTAGAACAAGTAGAGCTATAGCAGAATCCACACTGTTAGCAAGATTCATACCCCAAAAATGTCTACAAACAATATCCTAAGTTTAAGGTCAGCTCTCATTTCTCACAACCCACATCTCTCCATCAATCAATTTCTTAGATGGGATTTCATTATTAAAAAACAGAGTATTAGTCCAGACATAACTGCAGTTTCAAGATACTCCGAAGCATGATTATTAACTGCATAAAGCATAGGTGAAGTCCACACTTCGAAATTTATTAACATTTGACACACAAAAACCATAATGTCTGCACATATTATTTCATCTTTTCTAACACCAAATTTCTGATTAGTTGAGTGAAATCATGTTTATCACACCACTCAAAAGTAAAGGACACCAATATATATTTGATACCTCATGTCTAGTTATTCACATCTATACGAGACATGTACCTAAAAAGTTGGGTTTGAAGACGACAGTCAGACGGAGGGAGATTTAGTATACACTGTGAGTCTGGGAATGAGTCAAATAATAATCATCTTACAGAATCTATCTCAGCAAAACACAATGGAACATGTCAATTATTATAGGCATACATAGAATTAGATATGAAAGTCTGAACTCATAGGTCCATGTTCAACAAGATTGATATAGCAAGCATGTACAGATGCTGACACAATTACCTTCTACTATTTGATTTGCAATGATTTTCCAGCAGATAAATGTGTTGCATATAAAATAACCAATATTTAAACCAGAGCTACAACACAAACAGAATATAAAATAGCTCAAACCAAAATATGAAAGGATGCAGGAAAACAACCTTGGGACAACTTTTTTCTTCAAAGTGCCCTTTTGATGTCTCTGAACTTCCAATACTACTCACGTACTTATTCATTGCATCCCGGAGGACAGTAGAATCACAAATAACAAAATTGTGGAAGGACCTTCGTCCAGCAACATCAGCAAATGAAATGTTGTTCACTGCTAGTGATCTTAAATCGGTTAAATGGCCAGGCTTCAAGTTTGGGTATACCGAATATAGATAACACGTGATCAGGTAATCCAATACAGCATCTCCTAGAAATTCCAGTCTCTGTTTTAAGAGATCCAAATGCATGTTAGCACTAATGAGCAGAAACTCGACATACCTTAGAGTAATGAGCACTAATGTGGAACTATAATCAAAACGTATACTCTCTCCGTGAGAGACAAGCTTCCTAGTGTTAACTGTCAACTTCTTTTAAGGCCTGTTTGGCCACAAATTGATCCTAAATCATACTGAACAACAATGAAGAAAATTATATTATGAAAGTATTAATTGTTTAATTATTTGTCCGGAATGATTTAGAATTAATTTATGGTCAAACAGACCTTAGAAAAGTCTTGCAAGCAATTAAGGAAGCTTGTGCTGGGGCACAGGATGTACTATAGACAGGCGTACCTGGTAGCAACCACCCAAAAGATTGTTGTATGATGGATGAATGAAGGCCTGAATGAGCAGACCCTTATGGACAAATGTGTAATCAAGCATCTTTTCAATGGCATTAACATCTGTTTGATCAGCAAGGGGCAGAAACATTTTGCTTTCAGAGCAGATAGTATTAATTTGAGTATGTGTAAACCCTACAGGCACACCAAGCCAACTAAGAAATGCAGTTGCTGCTTTAAAGCCACTATCAACAATAAATGCTCCAACGAGTGCCTCAACAACATCTGAAATTGTCTTCTTATGTAACCAGTGATGACATTTGTTGCACTGAACTTTGACATTTGGTCCATGTTTCTTATGATTCCGTAAAGGATGTAGAATTTTCTCGTTTTCCTTATCACAACTTATTGGACAAGGACGGCCAAATGCAAAGAATTGGTCTGCTTCAAATGATTCATCGCGTATATATACCTGAAATATAGAGTTTACAAAGATAAATTACAAAATGTAATTGGCAACCAGGTAAACATTTTCGTTGTACTCTTTCCGTACATCTCCTAAACACAGCCTGCTTTAGACAGATAGCCCATCTCTTAGCTTTCCAACACTGATAAAATATGAAATATAGACAATGATGTGATTCTCTGAGAGAGAATTTAATACTGCTACGCAGAATAACACCAAAAGATCCACTATGACCCCCCCCCCCCCCCCCCCCCGACACACACACACACACACACACAGAGCTCGCGTACTAATATGTTACGTATTCAAATATCATGGTTAACATGAATAAAAACCTTTACCACAACAACCTAAATAGTTTTGTACTTCTGAGTTAACTATGAGCAGTGTAACTTCTTCCCAGAACCGCAAAACTGCAAGCAACAAGCACATTGACTAAGCATGGATTACCTGTAAATTATGCCTAGTTGCCACCTTGTGTAAATTAGAATTGTTAACAATATTAGAGCGCTTCCTGGTTAGCTGCCCTTCATCTAAGGCAGCATACTTGAGGAAAACATGCCTGCCAACTGCAAACTTAAGAAATGCATCACCAAGAACTTCAAGCCTCTCAAGAGAGAAGTGTTCACTGCATCTCTCAGTTGTCAGTGCTTCAAGAATCTAAGAATCACAAAGTAAGTATCAGCATGCTAAACGTGCATGTTGCTGGAGAAAGCAGAACCACAACAGAAAATGACAGTGTGATCTCTAGGTAAATGAAGTCTTACACGATCTGCAGTAACTTCTGCTCCTTCAGGGAATGAAGCAACTAATTTTTCCTTCAATTCAATAGCCACAAGAGTGCTTTCAAGTCGATGCATAATTGAGGGTAACAAGGACAAAGAACTCCCAATATCTTTAGAAAACCCAATAATCTTTAACTGGCATATCTCGGGCGGTAATTCAATGAAGTGTTCTTCTTTCTTTCGCCATTCTCCTGGAGTGTCAGTCAGTAAACAGGTAAGCAAACATGTCTAAAGCACAGTAGAATAATACAAATTTTAGTCAGCATTCACCAGCAGATGAGTAAGAAATATAAAGAAATACTATAACGGTAAGCATAAACTATACTCGATAATAAGGCAGTCATGGACAGCAACTACAAAATTCTAAGGCTACTCAAGCTACACCATCAACCAAGAAAGCATATACTGCCCTTGTTTCAGCAATTAAGACATAACAAAGAAAAATGAGTAAAAGTTGTAACTCATGCTAAAGTATGAGAGCAAAAAATGGTAAGGTAAGTTTGACTCCTTAGGGGAGAATGAATGAAACTTGTTATTTTAGGTTTTAGGGAGATTCTATGGGGTGTCCAAAGTGTCAAAATGATAAGTTCTATTTGAGACGGAGGAGGGAATTCTATGCAAGAAGTATGGAAATCATTTTCGATGCAGGTCCTATTTCGGAGATGTTTCTGATGCGGATGCTCTGATATTCCAAAGAAACGGAAGTCAGCCGTTTCTTGTTCCTTGATTTCTGTTCCGAAAGAGACTACTAATTTTGGTCAATTGATGGGTGCAGGTGACCCCTTATCATGTTAGTTACTTAAACTTCAAAATATGTCTGTACAATTTTCATAACTCTAAAATAAGTAATAAAAATGACTTATCCTAGACGTATCCAGATTTTTTTATTTTTTGCAGTATTTGTACCGATATCACAACATTTTACGTATCCAGATTCATGCTTGAATTGTAGCACAGTAAACTCAGACTTTGCAAAGAATTGCATTTCTTGAGTTTGCAAAATATGGTACTTGGCATTCTTTTGGTATTGTAGCACAGGAAATACATCTAGGATCTAGAGGGCATGGGTCATAGGAGAAAGAGTGGTGCAATCTTGATCAACCTACCATACTTGTATGGCTATGCAAACAAAAATAACAAATGAAATAGCATTCCCCTGCTATCGTAATTGACTAAACTAAGATTGTTATCATTTTATTTTTCAGCTTTAAGACGTTTCTTGGTTTTAGTATCAAAATTTGTTATAGGTACTTTTTTCTGAAAAGAGTAACTAGATTATAAAATGTAAAGTTCCTATTAACAGACATGCTAAGAGATAACAATCAACTTGTGCAAGTTTAAGAACCTGATTTGTTTTTCTTCCGCAGCAAGTTGTCCATAACAAAAAGTTGCTTTGCTTTCAGGAGTGGTTGATCAGGGTGCACAAGATGCAAATTAAACCTATAAAGTAAAATATGAATCATCTAAAATTAGCTGAAAATATCAAACAATGCCAACATTATGCATGTGTCACCAACTGCAAACTCTTCCCAACAGTACACAAAAATGGGGGCGGGAGATAAGATAAGCACATAACAAGCTGATCCATGGATCACACACATACAATGATAAAATCTTTCTGCCTATCATGGCAGGTGAACAAAGCATGTGAAAACCCATACAACTTATTCCATGTACTATTATAGAAGAGACATGCATGGTCATTTTATACAACATCCTCCTAGTTTCAGAAACCTAACCCAGTTAGCCACTCAATTTGATAAAGAATAGTAATTAAACCTGTGGAAATAGCCTAGTGTGGCTGAGATGTGAGCATGGAACAAAACTGGTGCGCAAGAACTTTTAAATTTTCTGAATAAGCAAGTGGTAAAAACAGATACTGTTGTTTCTTCATTTTATTGGTGCTCTAATATATGGCTGGAGTAGAGCTCTTCTTTCTGCTATGTTCAGAATCTTCAGATGGATGTCTAAGTACCCAAAATGTGCTGTTGTTTCATCATTTTATTGGTGCTCTAATATATGGCTGGAGTAGAGCTCTTCTTTCTGCTTCCACAACTAGAAAAAAATCTAAAACTAAAGTTGAATCTGTGCAATATGTGAATCACATGTAAACATATCAGACCAGAAAAGCAGAAACATAGGTCCAGAACATATATAGAGAAGATGTGACAACAAAAACCAATGGCAAGAAAAAGATACGGGAGATGGAAGACAGGACTTACTTTTCAATATAGTGCTCCAAATGACTTTCTGAATCATCATAAGGGCTATAACCATTTGTCTCTGGCAAAATGTCAGAAATAAAGAAAAATGTAGATTTGCAAGGGACATACACCAAACTGTTCACAATGTCATCTATACTTTTGCGACCGTTGGCGAGATGCAACTGGTTTTTTTCTTCAGAAACTTCATTGACGAATTTGAATCCTAGTTCCCTAAAAATTGGTGAGGACAAACATCTTCTGATAAGTGCCCAGTCTACAGACATTTTGGCACAATCATGCTGAATAACAGGTAATAGTAGATAGAATGTCAAAGTGCAGGACTTGTTAACACTGTTGTCCTCTAATGACACATATTCAGGTACAAATTCTTGCCGGTCAAGAATCATCTTGAGAAACATGCGCTGAAATTTCTGAGCTGCTGCAATCTGGCAATTCAAGTATCAAACTTTTAATCCGAGTAAGCAGGGGGGAAAATTGAGTAAAGGGATGATGGAGTTAACCTGATCTTTATCAAATATGGCAAGTCCAGATGGAACAAGCTCAGTTCCAACCATTCTACCACGAGCCAAAGAAAGATCAAGTTTCATCTTCGCAGCCTTTTCAGGAAGTGGATATTTGACATAAAGACCAAATCTTCTGTATATCCTATCTGCTGGGTTAGGCGATATGTTGATGTAGTATGAACTAAAACAAGTAGAAGATTCGATGACAGTCCATGGTACTCTAAGTGCAGCAGGAACAAGCATCTCGTGCAGTTCTGCTCGCGCGTCATCATCTGCAGTATGAACGATAAGAACAATTAGTAAGGATTTAATATAACATGAGCTTTATCATGTAAAGAAAAATGTAGTAATGTACTTTACCATCGCAGCTCTCAGAGTCCGACAAGTCCTGAGGTGACTCTTCATTATAATCATCTTGCTCTGGTAAGAGATAATCAGTCAGTGCTCCAATTTCATGCAACGCCTTGCAAGCTTTCAAACAGGCATCTCTCTTAGCGTCGTCGATTGAAGGTTGTGTTTCGCTGATAATTTCATGAACAGGAGCATTTGCTGGGAGTTTTAAATAGCAAACCTTTCCAGCTCCATCTTCCCCATCAGTGAAGTTGAGTTGTGGCATTGGATTGAAATACCTAATAAAGATCTAATTTATTTAGATGGAAAATTACGAAGTAGATTTAAATAGCAATAAGTTGATGCACAAGCATATCATTGTAATTAACTCTAGTACTATGAACATACTCATCACGAGGAAGTTTTGAACAGTAGCGGTGAAGCAATGATATACTAGACATGGAACTAATAGTAGCTCCAGTACTATCAACTTTGTAGGTCCGCAGATCAAAATCAGTTACTGGCACATGAGGAGTTCTGCAGGAAATTTCTTCATTCATCTGATTTTCATCTTTTTGGAAATCTTCGATCAATTCAATTTCCCCTGGTTTGCTCCTGCATTGTAATGAGTATCAGTTGTTTATTGTCCAGAAAAGAAAGTAACATAATGGCTTTGCATGCAACAAGCCAAACACATAATTATATAACCTGTCGACAAGAAACAAATATTCAGACTGATGCATTCGGGCACGCCCTCGAGATTGTATGAAACTTGTAACAGTTTCTGGAAGATCAAACCGTATCACAAGGCAACACGTCTGTATATCAAGACCCTCTTCACCAACTTTTGTGGCAACCAATAGATTTAGCTGTCAAAGTAATATGATTGTGAAACTCAGAATGGGGTATGAATTTGATAAGCAACATTCTGGTACAGTTCTATCCGTGAAGCAGGTCAGCATACTACACATCTATTACAAGCTTATGTAAACCCAATAATTTGATTGACTAATTTTCCCTGCAGATTGTAATTGAAAGAAATTGGACAAAAGAAAAGGAGAAATAAATAGTTGAGAAGCACAACACATGCAGGAGGTACTACCTCACCAGAACGGAACTTCTCAAGAATGGCACTTGTGCTCTTCCGAGACACAAGCCCAGAGTGAACCCCCACAAGGAAACCACATTTCCAGAAGGATAGAAATTTCAGTTTTCGAAGTATAAACGATAGGGATCTTGCAGTCACAATCCTATTGACAAATATAATGCACTTCATATTTGGTCGTGACCTGTTAAGTAAACCAGCCTATCGTCAGCACAAGTTTATAAAGCCTTTGAGATAATGTCCAAGTACGGTATGCATCAGAGTTTCTAAACAGACTCCACTAAGTAGTTCTCAAAGTAACTGGAAATACGGGAAGAGAATTTTCACAGAGACAGGTTTATGCCTTCTTTTAAATATACCTCTAAGTAAACATCAGAGAAGATCACATTCCTAAATATACCTGAATGTTCATGTTATATTCATCTTTATAAAAAAAATGCATATTCATATAAATAAGATGAGTTAATCTCCATATTACTTGGCGATGAGATGACTTGATGATCTCTTTAAGAATTAACAGGCTCACCAAACCAAAATCTGTCTACTATATCAGGCAAAAGGCAGATTGGAATTTTATAAATGAAACATGTGCAGGAATTTAATATCAAATGATAAGACCACATTGAACATGACTATCATTGTTAGGAAGTCCTGGGGAGAACTCTTGGTAATCTAAGTACTCCCTCCATCCCAGAGAAGCTACATCAATTGCTTGTTGACACAGTAATCAAGGAATGTAGTAAATATTGAAATGTAGTAAAGTGGTGTAGGTTGCTGTTCAAAAGAAAGAAAGTGGGATTGCCTTCTTATAAAGAGTGAAGAAGTGATGCAGTGCGGTAAAGTAGTAAATAAGTACAACAGTACGTGTTACGAGGATAAGGACATTTCCAAAAATGGAATGGATGAAATGATGTAACACTACCGAGACACCCAATAAGGCAAATTGAAGCAAAATTTTGAGATGGAATGAATATATTACAACGAACATGTGGTCCCATGAATGAGAAGAGGAATCCATCACTCAGATAGCATTTATGTCCAGCTTTTCATGCTACATATCATAAAATCTTTGAATAAGACTCCAGAACAATTACAAGAAACCTACACTTCAGTTTGTAATTTCACTGTACAAGCTCCAACAAAAGAAAAGGAGACCTTTAATCATGAGTTTTCACGAACTTATAGTTATCAGCATATGTTCAAGTCAGGGGTATTTGGCCTCCAGAAATTTTTAAGAACTAGAGATTACCAACCTGGCGTTGGACAGAACATCGATAAGTCTTAAGAGCTTTCTTGAGAAACAAGGCTCTTTCAAAACTTCTCTGCAGGACAAATCAGGTGGTGTTCCACCTGCATGAAGTAAAGGGCTGAAATCCTTACGCTGGAAATAGAGATTACCACACAACAAAATAAAATAAAAACAATATATAATTAAAATATACTACTTAAAATATTGGGGGGGGGGAAAGGAAACAAATTCCCTATTGGTCAAAATCCCATAACATACAAATACACACACGACCAACCATATAATAAATACCTTTGGAGCAAACAGAACCAAGGACTGAGGCAGCCTCGAGCAAATATTTGTTACATAAGCTGTCATCACCAAAATTCTCTTTTGGCTCAACCATATCGGTTTCATAATGATCACCCTTCAACATAATGTAGCTGGCCTTCAAAACAAGGACAGGAAGAGCAGATTAGATGTTTGTTCACCTCTCATCAGTAACTGAACATCCCAGTTTATAAGTATTTAAACTTACACATTATAATTTGCATTCCAACCGTCCAACTAATGACATAGTATTGATCACACAAATCTAACTTTTTCTAGGTAGACTAAGCCAAATTGAGTTATGTGAAGGAAACTCTTTTTGTCATGAAGATGTTTCAAATATACGAATCTGAATTATGATCCCTACCTGTATTGTTCCCCACAACCCAAGGTTTTCAACACAAAATTCGAGATTGCAATGCATCTTCTGGAGTAACTTTTTGGCACTGGTTAGACTACTTTGATCAAGCGCTCTGAGCCGAAATGATGATATACACTGTTAGACCAGAAAGTAATAATTAATAATTCATACAAGACTAATTAACCAATTGAAATTGTGATATAACACCATACCTGATGCTTGATCTCCTCAAGTTTCCTAATATATACATTTTGCTGGAGAGAATA
Organism: Plantago elongata; assembly: GCA_036897095.1. Lineage (NCBI taxonomy): Eukaryota > Viridiplantae > Streptophyta > Magnoliopsida > Lamiales > Plantaginaceae > Plantago > Plantago elongata. The sequence continues at coordinate 19,257 of JAYMSP010001244.1, forward strand.
GCCATCCTTACTAGAATCATAATAGTACACAGTCACGTCGGGATTTGTTACATATTGTTCAAGTTCTTCCTTGTCATTGACCATATAGACCTTTGGCGAAGAGAAAACAAAGACGTGAAAATATAAGGAAAGAAATAGAAACAGGAGTAGTACATTGATAAACTTCCTGGATAACCCCCAGACAAGTAAACCCACTGTTTGCAAGGGCCGGGCAATAGAAAAGGAAAGGGGTACATTGTTGTCATATAGTGTAAGCATGAAACAATATCAGTTATCAACCTAAACTCAGAACGTACCTTAGCACGCAACAACGACTCAAGACCATCAATTGAACCAGCTGAAAATGCATCATCTAGCGTTAATAAGTCGTTTGGTCGATAAGAATGTTAAGCGTATTTTATTATAAAACTCCAAAAATCTCAACATAATATTGAGTGGACACACTATGTCAAATTACAAGTATGTCAAGATTCAAAACAGACAAAGAAGTGGAGAAAAGAGTTATCTGAAGCTAATTTGAGCTTAGTATCTGAAATCTATAACCCAATGGGAAAAGTGACCAAGAAATCAAAAGGTGAGGACATTGAGAGGTTGAGAGGTCATAGTGAGAAATCCCAGATATAAGAATCAAATGACGATGATCAAGAGCAGGTGTTTTGTTTAGATTTCAAGAGGAACTTCATCACTGGTACACTGGTATGCAGGTAGCATCGCCAATCAACTTATTGAGAAATAATGCATATAATCTCAAACAAATAAAGCATGTACAAAGAAAGCACAGATATAAGGTAGCAACAACGAAAACGCCAGTTTCTTTACGGGTATAATAGGCCAAAATAGAAGCCCAAGCCCCAGCATGCAAAACACAGGATAGTAATCTTTGTCACAGCTAGGTTCATGCAATGATAGCAAGAGTGAAGGAGACATAAGTAATTAGATGTACAAGTTTTGTATCCTGAAGGTTTAGTAGAGTAGATCTCGTTTTCATACAGAAAAATCACTTTACATTGATCAACTCAACAAATTCAAGAAGTACATAAACACCGAAGCATGAAACCAGACAAACCTAACATGTACCTACTTTTCAATCAAACGATTAGTGAACTGACCATTACATTTTTATAGATAAAATTGATGAGAGTTTAGACTGAACTATTTCACAAAATAATGTGCAGAAGTGTAAGATAGTATATCAGCCGTGAATGACTTGAAAGTTCAGTTATCTGGCAGTGTTTCATTGTCATATGGGATTTTTTATTTGCATATGATTACAAAAGAATGATGCATGAAAAGACAGACTGACACTATTTAGTTACCTTTTCCCAGTTTTGGAGACGCAGTCATGCCAAAAATACGGGGAAGTTTTATCACATCGGCGTTATAGAAGATCTGTGTATTTCCAAGACAGATCATAAATCATTTTTACTATCAACTTAAAAGAAAAGTGATATGCTTCAAATTGCAATAATTGATAATTTTACTTTCACACCTTCATGATTTCTGCATAGGGATGACAGCTTTCAAGCTGTGCATAATGGCATTCATCAAATATCAATAACGCAATCAGCTCAATCTTGATGAAGCAGTGTGACAGATAGTGCAACAGTATCTGAGGTGTCATAGCAAAGACCTGAAAAAATAGAAGTAGAGTTGCATTAGAAACCACAGAGAAGATTAATTGAAAGTGTTTTTGTAGGATATAGATAGATGATCCAGTTCAATGTTCAAGCCTGTCACTCAATAAAAGACAAAGCTGAATGCAAATTTCACCATCTACCGAATAGAATGATGAAACATATAAATCTGAATAAATTAGCCCTCAGAGGACTGTGGCATTGGCCACAGGGAGTAACTTTGGCAATAGTATTACGCATTTACTGCTGAAAAGTAACATCAATTAACCTGAATCTTACTATAGAAACCAAGTCATAAATGATTCTGGCTAACCTCATACTCTTCAATCTCTCTTTCCCAGTCATGGCGACCCCTTAAATGTGTTGCATTCCCACAGTATATCCCAACTTTGAAGTCAAGTGAGTTCTCTATGACCTTGGCTTGCTATCATTTAGAGACACATACAAAGAAATTTCTTTCCGTCAGAAACCGTTTGTTAGATTACACTCCGGTGATTTATCATAATAAGGAATATTCACTACACAAGAGGGACGGGTTTCTAACCCAATGTCATAGTTTATGCAGGGATAAAGTCAAGGGAACATTTTTAACTTATAAAGAAAGCATTGCAACTAAATCTGTAACAGAAATCTCTATGCTTACATACAAATGAGATCATCGACTTCTCACTATAAAAATAAATATACATCTTAATTTATCTTATAATCTTGGAAGTTACTTTAAAACTGAACTAACTGCAAATTTTGTTAAAATGAAGCCACATGCCTAGGGAGTCAATCAAAAATCACTATATACTATTGCAAAAAGAAGTTCCATTGAAAAACAATTACAAAATGAACTGCAACTTTTAGAGTGGACTGGTAAACAAACAGCTGTTAATCTATTTACCTTCTATGCTATTCAATATTTATATTATTGTTCATCATATAAAAATACGATCACCTTGCTTGTGACTAAAAAGATGGCACAGTTACATAAACAAAAAAGGGAATAAAATTTCGTAAAGCGTAAAAAAAACAGAAACAGTAAATGGCGAAGATGATGTAAAAAGAACATGGACTGTCATTATCTTCAAGGAACATGTCTGTTAATATCATAGCAAAGCTACATGACACTTGATCTATATACTAGCGGAGATGCATGAAAACTAACACAATTGATTGTGCACAGGGTGCAGATCTGGGCATGGGGGTTGGGGTGGGTGATTGTGGAGGAGAACGAAAAGATAATAAAAGGAACCTGCTGGACCAAAGCAACTGTAGGTGCAAGGAAGATACATATACTCTTCTGGGGCTTCTTAATCAAATGCCGCATCTCATAGATGAGTAAAATGGCAATATGAGTTTTTCCGCAACCTGTTCCCATATAGACAATGACATTTTCTTCCATTGCTTTCTTACAAAGGTCTGTCTGGTACCTGCTCAATATTCAACATGTCAACAATAGATAATTCGTCCATGTTTGGTCTATTCGATCATGAATTGGACTGCAACAAAACATACTGCCACAGTGATTACGTAATGAACATATACAAAAGCTATGAATATTAGTTTTTTACTCTGCATGTGAAGTAACTATATAACCAGTCCCACTGCCTCATATGCAGGTCTTACGGACTTACGAAAGGTTGCTCAATTAAGCACATCTAACCAGATACACACAACTCAATTTTCATTCATGATTTCATCTTCCCCCAGTTAAAACAGAAGTGTACCACAGGAGTGACAAACATCATTTCCGTGGATCTTATACTACAACCACGAAAGGTCTAAAGGCAGGGAAAATGAAAAATACATCAAAACCTAAGATACTAAATGAATGCAAAAAAACTCGTGTTAGACAAACTCAAAGTTAGACACACCTTACACCATGTAAATAGCCCAAGTGTTGGCACATTCCCCTGATTTGAACATTCGCATTAAAATTCAAGCACACTCCAGCTAGCACAAAATGATTCTAGAACAACCTAACATATTAAATGAAACCAGAATCGATCTTACAACTAATAGTCTACCACATTCAGTTTCCACCAAAGCTGAGAAGCTACAATTAATGACGTGTGGACAACAGACAAATAAACAGAGAGAGCATTCATACTTCTAGGGCTGGTGGATTCTCATTTTAATCTGCATAATTCCACAAGCCGTAACAATTAAATCAGGCAAATGCAGTTGTACGATACATAACTTGAAACAGGCATCAATGGAATTCGAAACAACACATTCATAAACAGTAGAAGAATAAAACTGACTTTCTAGCGATTTTCCTAGGGTCTTTGTGATCCTGTGAGTGGTCGCGAGTCGGTTGAGAAGTGAGCGAGAGAGTTGAGAGGTGATTACAGACACCATTGGCGGTGGTGTCACCATCTTCCAAGGCGGTGGTGGTGATCGGAGAAAGATGATTGACCATTGCTTGACTATGAAGTAGAGTACATACAGATACAGTACACACAGTAGTATATCAATAAATAGACTAGACTGGAATATGGAATGGAACTCGTGAGTGACCAGGGCTAATGTCTTTTGACAGCAAACGACGCACCAAGAAATGGGTGTGTGTTTTGGAGATTCTTTATTTAAATAATGCAACCATCATCACCAATCATCATGTGTGTTCTTAAATGAGTTATTAATTAATGGCAAAGAGTAGATTTTCTAAAGATAACGTCAAAAGCATAAGGTTTAATAACAACATAATTTAATATAACATCACCATATGGTAACGAACTTAACTCTGACGTTCACTTATTAACAAAAAGAAGAAAAATTTCGAGGAGGAATAGTGAAGTTCAAACTCGACTTTACACCTTATCTATAGAGTAATTCGAGCTCGAGCCTTAAAGAACTAAGTTGAGCCGAGTTATTTATAAGACTAGGCTTGCGGGCGTGATAATTTAAAATTAATTTGTACTTAAAGTTGAATTTGGTCAAACGAAAAAGTTAAGATTAGAGAGATTTTAATCCATGAATTTTAATTAGTAAGTCGAATGTACTCCTAGCTAGACTTTTAAGACAAACAATATCACGTACAAGAACTTTTATTTTTTCTTCTTGTCGAGCTAAATTAAGTTATGCTAGTGTTACATACATCATCATTCATACTTATCCAACACCAAACACTAAAAAATTTGAGACGAATGGAATATTTTAATAATTTTTAAACGTTGGGTCAGCAAAATGTAGGCCAATAGATCTACAGTATTGGGAAGGGAAGCAACAGATCTTATGATCCAGCCGTTGCACAACGGATCATAGGGGCTCCAATGAATTCCCTGTGATACAAGTTCCTCCCCTTGTGCCTCCTTCTCAACTTCAAGGATGGTACGATAGGGTCCATACCAACAAACAAGAAGGGACATTTAACTTTGTTAAATCCTGCTTTAAGGGCGCAGACCATTTTGGTTATGGTAGAATACCATCGTGATCCATCGATTCCGAATTCACAGACAACTTTACCAATATAATCACGTATTGTGAATAATATATGGAAATTTGCAGTGCGAATGAATTACTAATATGCGAACTCAGCCATAAACATGTCTACAAATATACAAGTAGATGTACACACATAAACAAGTAGTAGAAAATATTGTACTCCTCATTATGCCGTACATTAGTAATTCAAGATATACAAGTAGAAAATTACTTATTATACACACTCATCACACACGTTCTATTTATGTTAACAAAGAAACATGTTTAACCAAGAAGGCTAGTGCCTTTTGTTTGTGGCTTCAAATCTGATAACAACTTAACTACATCCTGTATCGAAGGTCCACTTCTTCTGCACAGCAAAGCAACATCGAGAAACGAAATCAACTCTGATCTAGATAAGTGAGACGGAACAATGCCGTTCTCCTCAGCTACTTCTCTTACGAGAACATCTCTTGGCATGTTATGTGCATTCGCTAGCCTGCCATTTGTTAAGACCTCGAGGATAAGTCCCCCGAAATCGTACACATCTTTGTGCAGTTCCTCTCTTATGGATGTGCTGAATCCACCTGTCCATATGTTTTCAGACTTTTAGAACTTATGCTTCATTTTTCCAAAATAAAAGATATTTCTAATAGGCAAGGAATAAAATTATTTGAATATAGAAATATGCTGATTATTGTACATTTCGGAACTTAAATAAAAATGAAGAAGCAAGCAGCATTGATGAGAGAAAATATACCTGTCTCCTTCAATGTCACAAGGGGAAACTGTGGCCTGCTAATCGAACTAAGCCCGAACTTAGACAACTGTGGTTCCATATTTTCGTCCAAAAGTACATTACTTGCCTTTAGATTCCCATGAGAAATTGCAGGGCAACAATCATGATGGAGAAAGCAGAGTCCCCTAGCAACCCCCATAACTATTTTACGCTTGTTTTCCCAATTTCTCTTCTCACCAATCTGTTCAGCCAAATTCCCACAAGGCAAGTCATCGTATAACAAATAAGCCATATTCTTGTTATACAATACACCCAATAATCTAGTTAAATTCTTGTGTCTTGCATTTCCTAATAAGGTCAACTGTCGCACCGCAAATTTCACATTACGTGGTTCCCATTCTATCTTCTTCACACAAACTGTAATTCCTGTAGGTAAAACAATGTTTCCGCGTTCCACAGAACCAGAACTTTTCAAAATATCCTTTTCCTTAAAGTGAGGCATTCCGTCAAAAGCAATTATTTTCCAACGGCCTCGGTTACCTCCTCTAAAGTGTAGTATCCCAAACAGAGCAGCCACAATGAATAAAACTATGAAAGCACATAATATAAGAACCCATGCAACATTTTGTGCTCTTCTGCTTCCCAATTCAAGCCCATTTGAAATGCCACGGTGACATGACCTATAAGGTGCTCCACAGAGTTTTGGGTTGCCACGAAATGCGCTTTCATCCATCATAATGAAAACCTTCTCTGGAGGAATCAAACCGGATATATCATTATAGGACACATTCAAAAGTTTCAAGCTCGAAGAGGTTCCAAACTCAGTAGGGATTCGACCCCAAAAACCATTATGCGACACATCCAGAACAGTAATAACCGGAATCTCAGCAAGCTCCACGGGTATCAACCCTCCTAAATTATTCTCAGCGAAATCTAACCTCTCAAGTTTCTTACACTTGGACACACTTCCTGGAATACTCCCTGATAAGTTGTTACTCCTCAACTCAAGCACAGACAATGTTTTGCAACTCCCAAATTCAGGAATACTGCCAGAGAGACCACAAGAATTCATCGAAAAGTTGCGTAAATTATCCAAAGACCAAATATTCTTCGGAACAACACCCCCTAGGCCTACATTATCAGACACATTAAAATACTCAAGACTCGAAGCCTCACCAATATCATCCGGAATACTACCCACAAACCCATTCCTCGACAAGTCCACATACGTTAAACCCGACGAATCCCCAAATCTCAGTGATATCTCACCCGAAAATGAATTATCCTCAAGCCTAACACGAACCAAGGATGAACAGTTGGACAACGACGGACTCAACCCGCCCGTAAAATTATTTGAAAACAATATCAACTTAACGAGCTCACCACCATCACATATACCAGGAGGAATACTCCCCACTAAATAATTAGTCGAAACATCTAATTGCTTAAGTTTCGAGTGTTTACCCAACTCCTGAGGAAGTTCACCAGTGAAGTAATTGTTCCATATCAGCAATGTATCAAGCTCCTTAAGGCTAGCAATACCTTCAGGCACAGGACCAGACATGTCATTGAACATCAAACTCAACAGTTTGAGATTCTCCAGTTTCGAAAAAGTTTCCGGTATCGGTCCAGAAATGAGATTATCCGAAAGATCAAGGCTCTTGAGTGAAAACAAATTCCCAAACTCATTAGGTATTTCTCCACTGAGCTGATTCCTAAACAAGAAGAGTGACTCAAGCTTGGTCAAGTTACTGAGCTGAACCGGGATCGGACCGGACAAATTGGCATCAACAATATCCAGGTATTTCAGCTCGGTTAAATTCCCAAATTGCCATGGGAGTTCTCCTTGATATAAATTATACCCAATCTCTATATGCGACACCGTTTTCAGTTTCCCCAATTCAACCGGTAGGTTTCCGGTGAGGTAGTTTCCGGCGAGGTGAAGAAACTCGATGCTCTTGAAGAACCCATACTCGACCGGAATCGAGCCGCTGAAGTAGCTCCCTGCGAAATTGAGAACCTTGAGCGTCTCGATTTTGGAGATTTCGGCCGGCAATGGACCTGAGAAGCTGTTGCTGAAGGCATCGAGCGTTTCGAGGCGCGTGAGATTGGAGATCCCGGGCGGGAACTCGCCGGAGAAGTTGTTGCGGCTGACGTCGAGCGCGTGGAGGCGCGTGAGGTCGAAGATGGAGGAAGGTAGGTGGGAGGAGAAGGAGTTGTGACTGAGGTTGAGGTGGAGGAGGTCGCTGAAGAGGTGGAAGAGGTCGAAGTGGGTGATGGAGCCAGAGAGGTTGCGGTTTGAGAGGTTTATGGAGGTGAGTTTTGTGGAGTTTTGAGTGAGTGTGCAGGTTATGCCTGACCAGGAGCAGGCTTGGATGGGTTGGGTTTGTTGAGGGGGGGTTGTTGTTGCCCAGTTGGTGAGAGAGTTGGAGGGGTCGGTGAGGTGGGATTTGAAGGTTAAGAGGGCGTCTGAGAGAGGGTCTGTGGATGATGAGGAGGTGGAGATGAGGAGGAGGAGGAGGAGTATGAGTGGAGTGAAGTGGGAGAGATTGAGATTGAGAATCTCCATTGGAACTTGCATGGGGAGTAGTGGAGTGGGAGAAAAGAAGAAAGGGGAATCAAATGTGAGTGAGTGTGAGTGTAGTTGGACACTGATGAGAATAGTGTATGTGATTTTGTAATTGACCAGCTTTTTGTCATATACCACCACATTTTTAACTTTTGTGATATACTATCTGTGTTTGTGTCTGGGATACTATAATTACTCCATTGGCATATAATCTCGGTGTTGAATAGTGGTGAATTTATAAATAATAATTAAATTATAATTGAATTGTTAAAATTAAAATTTAGTATAAAATTATAATTATATATGATTAGGTAGTTAAATGGTATAGAATTAGTTAGTGACAAATGAGTAGCATGCATTTTGAGGGAATTAATTAATAATGAAATCCGAATTCACCCATATATCATCACAATGTCAAGATAAATGGATTGTCACAATCTAATATACTAACTCAAAGTCGAAAAGACATTCATGAACTCCTTGCCTTATCCTAAACTTCAACATCTTCAACTAGTCCATACGAGAATTTCTCTGAGCAACATGGATCGATTAGGAATAAATATGGTACTTGAGTATAACGACTTAACCTTTCGAAATTGAGCACCTCTATTTATCTCCTTTGGACACCATTAATGGTGAAATCAGTTCAAAAATTGGGCACCCCGTTTATCTCCTTTGGGGACCTCTGTCAAAATTGGGCACCTCCGTTATTACTTGTCATACTAGTAGAATGAGCCAACTAATAAATGTTACATAAGAAAGCCCATTGCAATTCAGACTTCATTGACTCCCAAAACCAGTCAACTAAAATTCATGTAACTTGTGTAATTATGGAGAATAAATGCTTGTCATAAAAGCATAATCAGCCAAGTAACATATCCAAGGTAGTAAAGAAAGATGAATTTTTGGGCAAAGAAATATGAACCGTAAAATATGGCTTGGCGAAACACAGTGCAAAGACGGGTTAATCTCTCAACATTCGGTGCCTCTGATAGTCGAAATGTACATGAGCCATTCGTTAAAGTTGTAACCATGGTGAAATCGATCCCAACTACTATAAGTTTGATGAAAATGGAACATTTGTTCTCTATGAAAGAGAAAGAATGAAGAAAGTGAAAGAGCAAGTATAGTTAGCAAGTATATCTCGCATTTTCATTTACAGTTGGATGGTTTCCAATTGGTGAGAAAGTCATTGTAGCTGCTTACAATGAACAGGTGTAGCCTTTATAGTTTTAGGGACCTATTTGCACATATTTGCAATTTAACTTTTGACAAAAATTGAATTTTGTATCCGTTCAAAAGATTTCATATGAGAGACTTATCCCGTTAAAGTATCGTACATATCACCAAAAAATATTTACGTTTTGTGCAGGACACTTAGATGATCCAATTAATTTTTATCAATTTCAATAAATAAACAACATATCCTAAAAAGAAAAAACAACATATTACTATTCAACGTGAAATATTACCATGACAAAAATACATTGTAATTGTATTCTTATTTTTCAAACATCATTTTGCCATCATTTTGTATTTTGCCATTTTTGTTTTCATTTTTAAATTAATAATGCAATTAGAGTGGAGTGGCTTTGAAGGAAGGAGGGAACCATAGCTTTTGTGATTTGTGAGGCCCATTTGTTACACTGGTTTTTGCCATTATTGACTGTTGAGTGAATGCAAGCATAAGCATTAGCATAGCGATGCAATATATGGGATGAAAACAATGGAATTAATTCTCTTCGTTCATTCTTCCCTATTAATTACACACTCTGCTTTTGTTCAAAAATGCTAATTAAAATATCGAACGCGTCTAGGATCTGACTATATTTGTACGGCTTAACGTCCGCCCATCAATTGTAGTCATCCACAACCGTTAGATTATTTGTAAAAATATTATCTTAACTTGTATTTAATCCTAATCGCTGATACGAATTGTAATTTTTACAATGACAATTTAAGTAAATATACTATACAACAAGTATTGTAGTGTCATGACATATTATAATTATAATTTTAAAATATATAATAATAATTCACCTTCTAATTAAAACAACATCAGTATATTACTTCCAGGGGCGACTACTACACGTTATCTTCCAGTTACTAGCTATTGTTCATCCCCAATTCACTATAAACCCTAATTCCTCTACTTTTATCCCAATTGAATTCCATCTACGTAACTAACACATCAATTGATTCATTGGTGCCCTAATATTGCCAAGAAGAGAACAAAATTCAGTATTTATTGATTTCCAATATGCTTCCAGGCATAACTTCATCCAATCAATTTAATTCAGAGCACGATTTCATTCAACTCCGAGCTCAACTCGTTCCCGGACCAGGTTAGTGTTGGACGTTATTGGAAAATATTGGCGTTAGAATTGCTTTGTTGTAGGAATTATTAGAATCATTAGGTTTCTTGGCTTGCTGGCAGTAGTTTACTTAATTTTGATGTGAAGTTTATTGGACATGATGCTTCATTAAAGGATGATTATGAGTCACTGCAATCTCAATTGAGTCGTCTACTGAATGACGAGTTGGGCGTTTTACAACTGTTGTCAAACTATCATCAACTCCTAAGAAAGAACGAAGAAACACATATTATTAGAGCAATAATGCTAGTTAACATATTCGATTGTCTCAGTTAGGACGCATTACATCATAATCGAATAGAATGCTTCATGATTAAGAATGGAAGTGCAATTTAAAAGGAATGCTCATATAAGTTCAGGAAAAGAGTACATTCAAGTCAAGCTTATATTTTGTAGACACTAATAAGAATATAAGATACTAAAGGAAATAAAAGTAATGTTTCAAGTCCCACTTTTATGACCATCAGGTCCCTCTAGTTCATATATGTTGCAATGTTATTAAATTGAAGGTGTTTGTGTAGTGTTTAATAAATAATAAGTGGTCAAAATATTGTACCTTTTTTTTCTGCTTGTAGATCAAATCTATCTTCTTCATATACTCATCAATCACTTTCTGCCAATAAAGAACATGAATGCTAAGGAATGTAACTTTCTGTGATATTACTATAACTTCATGTACTCATCATGTTACTCGATATTTACAGTTATTTATTATAACATTACAATTCTAATTTACAATTATTTATTAGTTGGGAAAATTAATTTACTTGGAAATTATTATTGTATCTTTTAAAATTCAAATTATAATGTATTATAACATTACAATTTTAATTGTAAAGATATATTTACTAAATTTGTCATTATATAAATTACAAATTGTATGAATGGTTAAGATTAAATACAAGTAAAAACAAATGATTTAATGGTTACTAATGACTGAATGGGTGTATGTTAAACAATTACAGTTGTAATCGGATCTTAGACTAATTCATGAAAAGTATTTCGCCATTCTTCTTCATCAATCTTTAAGTATGGTGAGTTGCATAGTTAAAAAAGATATAGTGGACACGAATAATTTTGAAAAATACCAGTTGTATAGAAAAAATTTATTATAATTTTAAATTTCAATTCCCGCCCGCTAAATTATAAGTGTATATATATACTCCTCAACCTTAAAATCCTTCCTCCAACGACTTCAATATTCATATATGAAGGGACATGAAAATGTGTGATATGACCATGATTGGCAATTTGGCATTTGGACCAACAAATGGAGTAGTATCTTGAGGACATGTCTTGTCATGTGACATTATTCATTAAACTGGCAAGTCGTATTAAAAGCAACGTTTCTTCACTTTCTCCGCGACTCAACCGTGCTCCTCATAAATTGCCTTCTCAACGGTCACTTTGTGTGATTTTAATAGTAAGATGGTTAAAATTGAAAAGGTTTGTCAGTGGTATCTCACTAGTCATTTATAACCGGTTAAATAGTTGTGTTGTGTGCTTGTACATGGATGCTTGTGGTCAATAATTACTTCTATGTACCAAATATCCAAATTGAATTTACGGGATGGTATGGATCTATGGAAGACTTACTTTAATGTCCGGTAACAAATTTTACTGATTTTTTAAAATTAATTTCCACATTGAAGCAAAGATATACATAGAAGTTTTCTGAGTGTTTGTTTCTAGGGGTGACCATTCGGATTAATCCGATCCGACCTGATCCGAACTTCGGGTTAATCCGAAGTTTCGGAGCAACTGAGGGTCGATTCATAATCCGATCCGAATAGTTCGGATCAGATTCGGATTAATCCGTCCCAGATCGGATTTTTTCGGATTAATCCGAAATTAATCCTAATATAAAAAAAACTAACATGAAAATTACCTAATTACCTAGCAACAACGTACAATCAGTGCCATTCTCGTGCATCTACACCTCTGTCTTGTTGCATCTCTGTCTTCTCACTTCCTCTGTCTCATGTTTTCTCCAACAGCTCATCACCTTCCTCACACATTACAACATTTTCTACATGGTATGATGCTACCTTCCATTAAACTAACATTTTCCAACCATCAAATCAAACTTCCAATTAAACAATCAGACCTAAACTCACACAAACCATATAAAAATCAAATCTTTCTCTCATATGGCAACAAATCAAGAAACGATCCTTCTAATATGAACACCAAGATTACAGCTTTACACCATAAACTCCAAATATTCCGTCGTCTTCCTTCGCACCTTCACCTTCTAAAGAGATTAAAATTAACATCAACGGCCAAGATTTGAGCAGAATGTGGTGAGTGAATGACGGCTGAGAGCCTGAGAATGAGATACCTACTGCCGATTGGGATTTGGGATGTGAATGACGGGAGCCTGAGAGTGATGGGATGAAATGGTCCGAGAGGCTGACGGTCTGAGCTTGAGTCAGCGATCGTCGTCGCCGCAGTGAGACATCGATTGCCGATTGGGATTTGGAAATGACCGAAACCGAGTGAAAACCTGGGAATGACGGCGCCACCTTGCCGACTGACAGGATGACGGGAAGTTGGGAATGACGTCGCTGCCTCGCCGACCGTCCGAGAGAGGAGAGATTGCCGACCGAAACCGATGATGGGTGCGTGGTGACGATTGTGAATGACTGAATGAGTGAGGAGAGTCGGAGAGGGAGACTGAAAATTGGGACGTGGGACGGACGGACGGTGGGAGAAATGGAGAATGACGGCTGTGACGTGAAAATTGGGACATGGGAGGATTGGGTTAGGGTTTTACAAAGTCAAAGTTGTTACTTGTACTTAAAAACGTTTCTGGCAGGGAGGGTTTTATTCATTTATTTTTATTTCGGATTAAATTCGGATTATCTAAAAATCCAACGTATTTAATCCGATCCGATCCGATCCGAAATCTGAAAAACTAAAAAATGCCAACCCGAAATCCGATCCGAATAGCGGATCGGATCGGATTGTCGAATTTTCGGTTTTCGATTTTTTTGGTCACCCATATTTGTTTCTACACTCGAATAGTCGAATTAAATTTATTCAACTCAAATTGAATTTTATCTGATGGTGTATAATTCCGGTAAGTGTTAAGTTCGCGGATTAGAGAAATTGTAATTCGTCTAGGAAGGAAGGAAGTCAAGGTAGTTCGTCTTAATTCTTTCAAGTCATCTTCATCCGATTCGTGGTAGATTGGTCTTTAGCTTGGTTGTCCAGTTCCGATTCGAGGAAGGTTCCTAGGAGGAATAAGTTCGTCGGTACTTGAAGGGTTCTTCGGTATTTGAAGGTCCGTCGGTACTTGTGTGCCTGAAAGAGAGAAGGGAAGGGGTTAGACCCTTTTTGGTCGGTTTGCCTAAGACAAACCAAGCTCGGACTCAACGTGGTTTAGAGGCAAGTTTGGGCTCGAACCTCTAAACTTAGAGAGTGAAGTATGGAGAAGTCGTTACTTACCTTATGTGGAGGAAGTGAGCTCTTATTTATAAGTGAAGTCATGTTTTAGTGCTCCATGAATGAGTGACAAGTGTAAGCTCTAGATTCATCCTAATGTGCTTGGACTTGGGCTTTTGATGTACTTGTCCCAATTAAATTGATGGCTTTATATTGTAGTCCAAAGGTTAGGAGCCCAAATGTTGAATATTAGAGGGTTGGTCTCTTGAATTTGGTGGAGTCGGACTCATTTGAAACCCGAGTCGGACCTCCTTTGAAATTCGGGGTAGTAGATTAAATCTTAGAACATACTTAAGTCACCTTCCGTCAATCCTTATGTCAAACTTATTTGTACATATAATTATCCACCTATTACGTTTGACTCTCAATTGGCTCTCATTTTACTCCATTTCAATTTAGTTACCATTCATCTGTTCGAAACTCAATTCAAATTTAGTTCCAAATGTAGAGACGAATAGTCCATTTGTTCTGAAGTAATTTGAGTTGTTATTTTGTATGTTAGTGATAGACTGTGTAATCCTAGTTAGATTAGACATAGCTATATATATTAGAGTTCTAGTTAGATTAATCTTATTCTTCTAATTCCAAATTAGATTAGACATAGCTTCTTATATTTTGTATATATAGCCTACATCATTCTATGAATAAACACGATTGATTATTCAATAATCTTACATAATCTGTGATCATCGACCTTGCATGTGTTAACGTCCAAAAGCACGAACCCATTGTTCGTTCTTCTTCTTCCCCAAACAGCAACCTGCAATCTCGATTCCTCTCCCCCTGCTGATTTTCGATCCCTTGTCGTTTCTCTGTCCTCAGATCGATTCTCTGATCTCAATCTTTGTTCTCTTCTCACCGACAGAAAAACAGCCGCATCGATCATCACCCAGCTTTCGAAATTCATTTTCGATCAA
>JAYMSP010001245.1:0-34349 GCA_036897095.1 Plantago elongata
TATATATATATATATATATATATATATATATATATATATATATATATATATTTGTATCTTAGAAGTCTAAGTTTCCCTTGGGAGTTCATGTTGGTCAACCCTGTTTTTCATACTAAACTGTCTAATAGTTCCAACACTTATAATGTTTCTATTTAACTTTCAAATCGTTTGGATGGAACCTGGGAACTTCTGCAGATTTCCTTTCCTTCAAATTTTTATGTGAAAAATACACAACCATGAATGCATTTTATTTGTGGTGTTTGCTTTATTTCAAGTTTTCTGGAGCCAAGTTATTGATTGCTGATTAATCTTGGCACAGGATTCACTAGGTGGAAATGCCAAAACGACCATTATTGCAAACATCAGTCCATCTAGTTGGTTAGTCCTTTCTTTGAACTTATCGAGTAGAATTTAGCAGCATACTCATTGTTAATTAAGCAAATTCTTCCGATGATTGATGCTGCAATGTCCTTGTATGTTGTATGATCCGCTTGAATAATTTTTTTTTATATTACATCAAACTCACTGTTTCAATGCAGCTGCTCGCTGGAAACTCTGAGTACATTAAAGTTTGCTCAGCGTGCCAAATTTATAAAAAATCACGTAAGTGCTGTTGCTTTATCGAGGCATTCTTGAATCACACTTTTGAATTTAATTTCACATCAGCTATCCAGATATAAATGACGATCCTTCTACCTTGTTTTGTTCTGAGCTCCATTTGTTGAACTTTTTTGTATTTATTCAACTACTGCCCTGGTGATTTTAACTGAAAGTCATACACACATTGTTGTTGTTCTTCCTCTAGGTGACAGCTAGTTCGAATTCATTGTATTTACCTTCCTTTGTGGTTGCTGTTATACTAGGCTATTGTTAATGAAGATGCTTCTGGAGACGTACTTGCTTTGAAACATGAGATCCAGCTACTCAAGGTATATTCTGGCATTCTACTATTTAGCCTTATTAGGATATCCTTGTAAGCCATACAGTTTGTGCTGTTGAATGTTTGCCTTTGTGGCCCTCAAGATTCATGGCACATCAATGATTTTAGTTTCACAAAGTTACCCATTATGTCACTAATCACTTTCCTATTCTTCTTTCTTGGTCGGGGGGAAAAAGGGGGGTGACTGAAACAGTGAAAGGAATGAATTGCATAACTTGCTGTGCTATTCAGGCCTTCACTTATTGTCCAAATTTACACTTCAAGAGTGTGTTATAGTCCTTTAATTGTTTACCTTCTCACTATTCTAGTGAGTTAAATTGATTATGCATTAATTTCACATTTTGTTTGTCCAATTTAAATTTCATGTCTGAATTAGCACAAAGCTTTAGTTGAACATGAAAAGATGAAAGTTCCACCTCACGTGTTTTTTTTTTTCCTATATCTCAAGAGTAGCGATTATTTTAGTAGGAGAACTTTTGAAGAATTTCTAAAACATAAATTTATTGCTGGTTATTAATTTTGCAATGCAGTGTGTTATTACTAATTTGAGCCATTGGTTCTTCCGGCTTCTTCTGTCTTTCATGACACTTGGAGGTTGTTTACAACTTTTTTGTTGCCAATTGTAGAAAGAAAATTCTCATCTGCGGAGTCTAGTAAAGGGAGGTACTGAAAGCTATGATGTTGATGGTCTATCACTGACCTTAGCGGGATCGCCTGGACCTTGGGATGGATTACAAGGATTTTCCACTCCGCTTGTTACTGAGAAGAAACCATCACGTGTATGTTGGTCTTTTTGTACCAATGTAAATAAGGCATATCATGTGGATGCTAGATTCTTATATGCTTTTCTCATTGCAGCTCAAGAATAAAGAGTATGAAGTTGCCCTAGTTGGAGCTTTCAGGAGGGAAAAGGATAAGGACATTGTACTACAGACACTCGAAGCAGAGATCAAAACAACTCTTCAGCTTGTACGTGATATTCTATCAGATTATTTTTCTATTTGAATTCTCACTTACATGCTTTTCATATGTATCACTAAGTGAACTTAAGATAAAATGTAAGAATTAATTTATATTATGTAGAAACAGGATGAACACTTTCAACCTTAAATTCTGAGAGATCTCAGCCTCATATCTAACTTCCTTAAGGAAGTGTAATTGTTTCTGCTATTATGTGCGTAAATTAGTTTTTCCAAGGTCTACTTATCAATGTAGGTAGCTGCAAGTGCAACAAGTAAGTATGTTATTAAACTTGAGACAACTGGTGAATCTCCATCATGCACTCTTGATTTAATGTTCATATTGTATCTCAGGCAAAACAAAGAGAGGATGAAATTCAAGCCTTAAAGATGCAGTTAAGATTTCGAGAAGCTGGAATAAAAAGACTTGAAGCTGTTGCTTCTGGAAAAAGCTCAGCTGACCCTCACTTGATAAAAGAGAAGGAGGAGCATTTAAAAGTAATTGAGGAACTTCGTTCACAGGTAGATCGTAACCAGAATGCAGCAAGATTTGCTATGGAGAATTTGCGACTACAAGAAGAGATCAGAAGGCATGTATTGTTTTTTCTTCTATGGTTATTTTTTACTGTTTTGCTGCATTCATTATATAGAAAACTTAGGTAAATAGTACTTAATATTGGAGAAAATTGTTTTACTTTAGAAAAGAGAGAAATAATTTTTTGGGAACAAATAATTGTTTTAGTATTATTAGTGCGACAGTGTCCATTGATAAGTATTATCAGTTGAAGCATCAATATAATTTTTATCCTCGGCTCTTTTCTTTCACCTTGACTCTCGATTCTAGCATTACATACTATAGTAATCATTTTGACTTTATGATGGGGTTTCAATAAAGCTCATTTTGTCTGTATTTGCCATTCAATCTATTAACATTTCAGGTTGAAGTCATTTTGTGAGGATGGTGAACGGGAAAGAATGAACGAGCAGATAACAATATTGAAAAACAAGGTGAGCAAGAGCATACTACCTTTCTTCACTTGTTTATTTTAAATGTTAGCCTATACCACGTTCTGCTAATTGGAGATGAGTAAGCACTAGTACCTAATATACTAACGTGGTTAACTGTACTTCACTATATATGCAAACGTCCTTTTTCTTTCCAGACTACCATGTCAGGAGTTACTTTTTCATCCTCTACCGTTCAAAATCTCACATGTTAATTTGTTCTAACTTATCCATCTAGCTTTACTTGATAATAAGGTGTTACTGTTTCAGTGACATATTGCCTCCAACCATGTGAATCAATGTGGGTTCACACTACATTGCCATGATTAAGCATTTCTACAATCAGATCATCTTTTTTTACACTGGCAGTGCAATTGCTCAGTCCTATTATATTATGCAGACATCAGTTTCTGAGATTTTTTGTATTTCTGCAGTTGCTGGAAGCCCTTGACTGGAAACTCATGCATGAATCAGAACCTGCAAACATGCAGGTGAGAGTCTTTGCCATGTTTTGGCTTGGTTTGCATTTTATGTGAGTTTGACTCGTGAAGCTTATTGGTTTTATATTCATTTTACAGAATGATGTTCACAGTGATATAAATTTGCTGAGTTCCAATCAGGTAATAGATACGATAAGTGAACCATGTCTTCTTATTTTGTAACAGAAAGTAACTACAGTAGTCATTACTAATTAGAGATATGTATTCTATATTCTGTCAGTTCATTTTATTATCTAATATGATGTTAGATAGCAGGTACTAGAACAGTGTTTAATGTTATTAATAGGTTGTGAACTTTTGTGCAATACTGGCTGTAAATTAGCAAATGGCTTTCATAAGTGTGTTCAGAATAATGCTCAAAGGTTTTAACGAAGGAAATTCTGGGTTTGCATGATAAATATGTTCCTCTCTGATTATTTAAACTTTCATAGATCTCATTTTTACTTTTGTTGCTGCCTTCTTGATTTTGTAGGGCATATAATTTAAGAATGAAAGGTGTACTTATAGTGGTGCGATGTCAATCTAAAGGCAGTATAACTTTCCTGTTGATGAGCTTTTGCTTATATGTTATTATAAATTTACAGGGAGCTGCATCACCTTGGCGGACAACAATGAACGAGGAAAATGAGTTCCTCCGCATGCAGGTACTCCTAGATTTAGCTTTGTTTATGTTTTCAATTTTGGAAAGAACATGCACTTATAAGTTGTTTAAAGAAGTGAAATCTTGCTTTTACATTTTTGGAATCAACAATTATTATTTTATGTTCTTCTTTCAGGCAATCCAGAATCAATCTGAGCTTGACTCACTTCGCAAAGAGAAAGAAAAGTTGGAAAGGTTAATGAGATTAAATTCTGTTACTTTTAGTATATGATCTGATACATTTTTGGATCATTTGAGTTCCTGATGAACTTTCATCCCCTTCCTTTACTTCTGACCGATGAAATGTCGAAACCTTTCCTCAGACATGTTGATGACTTGGTAAAGGAGCTTGAGGTGGAGAGATTATCCAAATTACTGACAGCTGAACAAGAGCATAAAGGAAGCACTGAAGTAGCATTATACAGTGATCAAAAGGAACTTAAAACTATGGTTGATGCCATTGCAGCTGCAAGTGAAAGAGAAGCAGATCTCTCCAAAGAAAATGATGAGTTGAGGATGAAATTGAAGGTTCTGGTCGAGGATAATAACAAACTCATTGATTTATATGATACAGCAGTTGCGGAGAACTGCAGTAGGACTGATGATAGTTGTCTAAGTCCTCTTGCTGATCCAGTTGAAGATCAAATCAACCGCCTCACTGAAGCTGCAGAGCTAAAGGATGTAGAGATCCAAAGAGAAGCTGATAGTCTAAAATGCCAACTTGCAGAAATGCATGAAGAAAATGATAAGCTGCTGTGTCTATATGAGAAAGCCATGCAAGAGAGAGATGAATTCAAACGATTAATAGGCTCTGCCCAACTTAAAAGCAAAGACGAGAAAGGAGATTTCAGCTGTCCAGAGAAGCTTGTTGAAATTGATGGAGGTCAATGTCTTACTTTTGGTGAAGCTTCTGTCTTCCCTGGTGATGGCCTTATCATGGAGGAAACTCAATTGTATGAAGTAGATGCACAAACAGCTAGTTTGCATATGAATGATTATTCTGATGCACATGAAACTGATGAGCAGTCTCTGGCTACAAAGATGAGAGGTTATGAGTCAGAATCAATTG
This sequence comes from Plantago elongata, assembly GCA_036897095.1. Classification (NCBI taxonomy): domain Eukaryota; kingdom Viridiplantae; phylum Streptophyta; class Magnoliopsida; order Lamiales; family Plantaginaceae; genus Plantago; species Plantago elongata. The sequence continues at coordinate 5,114 of JAYMSP010001245.1, forward strand.
CAGATGATGTCATGGAAACAGATGAGTACAAAGAACCCCAACTGGAGATCCTTGAAAAATCAACAGGTATTTCTAGAGAAATGTGTGAAAATTTGAATTCTATAAGGAAGAAGCTTGTTGAAGCCCAAGAGGAGCTCTCATACACTACACAGACAAAAGATATGTTTTGTATGCTTGAGAGAGCCACGATTGAAGTTGATGAACTCACGGAAAAAATTAGCAAATTGGACATCAGCATTCAGGGTCAAGAGAATGAGTGTGCTTACCTTAAAATTCTGTGCCCAGAGCTTCAGGAGAGAAAAGAAGTTGCGTCTAAGAAGTTATCAGCTCTGAAGAATTCCTTAAAAAGCTTTTCTTCTTCACTTGGTTACTTTGAGCAGCGAGAGGCCGCAACAAGATCGAAGCTAAACTGTAAAAGGAAGATGAATTGTCTTCAGGTGACCAGGCATGACCTGATGGATGCCCTTGGGAAGTTCAAAGAAACAGAAGCTGAACTGGAAAACAGCATTGAAATTTTAAAGTTGAAATTGGAGGATGGAAATAGAAAACTAGAGAGTGATAGAGTTCTTATGGCAATAGATAATGTGGAGAAAATAATCAATGACAAAAAATGGCAAATGAGCACTACCGAGTTGCTGAAAACCGAAGAAGAGAAAACAAATATACAGATTGAAATGAAGTCGAAAACTGAAAAACTTATTCGGGTGAAGAAAGATACAGAGGCTGCGAACAAGAACCTGAGCAAGATAGATGCCGAAATCCAAGTGCTCAAAACTGCACTTGAGAAAGATGTGTCATTGTCTGTTGAAGAGATGGATGATAAGTTTCAAAAGGTTGTTCGGGAGAGAGAATTGCTTTTAGAGGTTAATGAGAACGGAAGAAAAGAGTTTGAAAACATGATTGCGGAGTATTTCCAGTGTTTGTTTGAAGCAGACTTGAAGGAGGAAGAGAAGAAACTTATGGATGAAGAACTGGCCGTTGAATCACGAAGATTGAACGAATTAAAGAGAATGAAGGATGAAGCTTTAAGGAAGATGACGCAGCTGGCAGAAGCAACGGCATGTGAATCGAGGTCGTTGTGTGATAAAATGGAGTCTGAGGTACACAGTATAGGTCAGTCAGTTGTAGAGCTGAATTCATTGCTTGAACGATGTAGTTCAGAAGCCTGTTGAGTTGTGTGTATGCTCCAAATTTGTTTCAGCATCAGAACTTTACTGATCTGTGTAGATTATTAGCTGCAATGCTTGCTTAGTTGCTTATTTGTGATATCAGCTTTATCTTTTTGTTGGTTCCTCTGAGACTAGTATTTGATTACACTACTCTATAACCAATTCGGTCCTTGTACGTTCATACTTCATCATATCATAGGAGAAAAGGTAACTCAATTTATTTTTCCTTCAACTAAACAAATTTCCGTGGATTCAAGTAAAATTGTTGAATTAATGTTACGAAAATATTACTAGTGTTATTACTAAAATGTCTTTCTTGGCAATAACTGTGTTGGTACGACTATTTTTATTTCTAGTTCATCAACCCACGAGAGTTATTCAATAAAATTACTTAATTGGAAAATAATGAAAATTACAAAAGAAACTGATACTTATGCTCTAAGAAATCTTGAGCATACACGCAGGTCAAGCGGCTAGCCTCCTTTATTGGCATGGTAGGCGCCCAACCATTTACGAGTCATGACACTTGAGACTCATCTTCTGACCACTATCTTATCATTATTATCCACGTAAGAAAGGCATATTTACACAATTTTTTGTCAAACATGATAATTTAGTATTTGACATTATATGAAATCGGTCAAAAGTAAATTTATCATGGTGAATGAAATTGAATCAGGGATGGTGAGATCATCCCTATCCATGAACTAAAAATGTAGATGGTTCAAAATTTGGTATATAAAAGTATTTATTTTGTAATTTGTTATCCATGAATCATTTTTAATACATGTTTATTTTATTTTATTCTAATTACATTTAATAATTACTAAGTTGAATTAAATAAGTATACTTAATAAATAATAATTATTAATGTAAATAAATATATTTAATATTATTATATTTAATTAAATATATTGATTAAATTCATTATATTTAAGATAACAAAACATTTAATCAAACAACAAAATAAATATAAGGTGGGATATCATGACAAGAAAATTGAAAGTAACAACAAGAAGAACAAAATTAGAACTTGATTACTTTTGTGTGTTATTTATGTTTTAGTTTCTTTTAATTTTACTTAATACTTATTAAAAAAGAAAGAAAACATTTGAAAATGGAACACTTTTCTCACTCCCACCTGCCCAATTTCATTTGTTGTTTTTATTGGGGCTATGAACCACCTTTGGTTCATGGTTAAATGTCCCTCAAATTATTTTTACTGTTTATTTGGGTCATGAGCCATTTTTAATTCATGGATAGGACTGCTCTGAATGAACTTGAATGAGGGATGGTTTGATAGGGCTGCTCTGAATGAACTTGAATGAGGGATGGTGAGTCCTTGCTGGTGAATCTTAAATTAACCGGAAGGATTTAGAATTTTTTACCGGTTTATCCGACTTAGCCATTTCGAAAATTTAACCTTGTTATAATGTTTCCCTATCGAAATATATGTGTTTAGCGAAAGAAACGTATTTAACTTGCTATTTATACACAAAGGCCGAGTAAACAAAGTTTTGATTAATAAGTTTGCGATCTAGACTACAAAACCATCAGGCGTTTATATAACACATTAAAATATCTGTTACACGAGAACTCATTTATAATGTTCTGTTTTAATTCTCAATGTTATTTTTATTTATTATTTATATTTTTTTACAATTCATTATTATAAAAGTTCGAAGTCTTGTAAAATAAAAATTTTCCTCACTGCTAACACGTTTTAAATATTAGCGTATTGAATTTTGTTAAACATCCAAGTTCTCAACTGTTTCGCCTCACCACCGCTGTACTTGCTCTTCTTCCAGAAAGGTCCAATAAATAGAACCCGAGCAAAACTCTCCGTAGAACAATCACAATTCACAACTCCAAATCCAACCCAAATTCGTCGATTTCTCCTCATTACACCCTTCTTCGATCCATCAAGATCTCTATAAACTAGCTCGAGCTCTAGATTTTGCATCTACTGCTAATTGATTCAAATTTCGACTGATTTCGTTCGACGAAGAAGCTTTCACAGGATGTTTAACGGCATGATGGATCCGGAGATGATTCGGATGGCTCAGGAGCAGATGAGCCGCATGTCTCCGGCTGATATAGCCAGGATGCAACAACAGGTTGATTCATTGCTTCGGTTTTGATTTATTTTTTATCTGTTTTTGGAATTCAGCTCGTTTAATTGATCCGATTTGTTTAATTCTGCTTGCTGTTGTTTTAGTTTTTGATTGTTTTGCTGTAAGGTATCTAGATAAGGTAATCAATTAGAAAGCGAAGTGGTTCTAGAGTCGAAAGTCGAAACAAAGAGCAAGTTCATTGATTAGAGTTTTGTAATTACCTTGGTTGATGTATAGCTCTGAAAGGCAGAATAGTTAACCTTACGTAAGCTGATTACTGAATACTGATTGTTTGGAATGTTTGTAGTTCCTGTGTTTAATTTTTCGTGGTTATCGTGTAATTAATGTTTTCATAATGCTGCGAATGAATTTGAGCCGGGATAAGAAGGTTATGGTGGTGTCTATATTTTTTTATGGATAATTTAGTGAGCCTAGATATTATTGGTGTAGTTTCTGGCTGATGATGTTTGGAATGACTGCTTGTTTTTCAGATGATGTCGAATCCAGACTTGATGAGGATGGCGACTGAAAGCATGAAAAACTTAAGTCCTGAAGACATGAAGCAGGCTGCAGAGCAGTTGAAGCATATGAGTCCTGAGGAGATGGCGGAGATGCGTGAGAAGATGACAAATGCTTCGCCGGAGAATTTAGCTTCCATGCGTGCTCGGATGGACGCGCAAGTGTCTTATGAAATAAATGGTGCTGAGATGCTAAAAAAGCAGGTAATAATACATCACTGAGAAGTTGCGTTCTCTAGGACTACATGTAATGAAGTTTCCCTTTCCACTCTAATGTATCTGCATGTTTAAAATTAGCAACACTAATGATGCCTATCTATTCAATTTATTCCTATCAGGGAAATCAGTTTCACAGCCAAGGCAATTACGAAAGTGCTTTGCAGAAATACATGCATGTAAGTTTGGCTTGGTTCTTATGTTGCATAAACGATTCTTTGCTTTTGTCATTCATGTGACGCTCGGTTTGTCTTTCTATACTAGGCAAAGAAGAACCTGAAAGAAATCCCCTCGTCAAAAGCACGAAGTATTGTCATGGCCTGTTCTCTTAATATGATGTCATGTTACTTGAAAACAAATCAATTCAACGAGTGTATCAGCGAAGGCACTGAGGTAAGGATACTCCATATATTCTACTAGTGAACTTAGATGTTCCGAATGATGTTTCTATGCTTTCGAAACTTAGGCAGGCGTTCCTACTTAGTCCCCCAACCTCTGTTATTCTGTTTTCGTTTTCCAGAAACTCTTTCATGTCAAGGCACATACTTTCTATATGATAACTGATAAGATTTGCTAAGCGGAATGATTTACTTTCAAAAAGCAAGAGCATCTCTTATTGGGAATGTTATGAGTTTGATGTGGAGATTCCTTGACAGTTCTGATGTATCTGCATCTATTGCCATGAGTTCAATATAGCAATTAGTATTGAAAAAAGAACATAGCATTGTGAACTGAACACTCCGATACTGCAGGTTTTGGCTCATGATACAAAGAACATTAAGGCCCTTTACCGAAGGGGTCAAGCATTTAAAGAAGTAGGACGACTAGGGGTGAGTAAATGGCAATACAATTATAGCTTATTATTCTTTTGTGAAAATACTTGCTAATTATTCTAATATCATAAACCATGTTATTTGCTCATCTTCAAATTCCTGGAATATGCAGGATGCAGCATCTGATCTGAGAAAAGCACTTGAAGTTTCTCCCGAAGATGAAACTATTGCAGATGTATTAAGGTATTGGGGTTTCTTGATCAATTAATTTTTCATTGTATAGACATAGCATTCATGCTTTTAGGTTTCCAATGTTCTTTCATTTAGGTTGACTTTACCTAGTACTTCACTGTACACCTTGATTGGTCAATCTATTACTCATTGTCACATTGTTTTGCTGCTGGAAATTTTCAAAGCCATTGTTCATAAAATATTGATGAAAATCTATTTGCCTGTGTAGGGATGTGGAAGAAAGAATGGCAGCTGAAGGAATTGGGCGTCCTTCAAGAGGTATGCTGTTTTTTTTAATCATATAAGTTATTTTACATTTTGTGCCGTAGATTTTAAGTCTCAGCTCATTCTGGTTTCTCTTCAGGCTTGGTTATTGAAGAAATAACGGATGAAGAGACTCTATCATCCATAACCGAAGAGAACTTGAATTCCCGAGGTTCGGTGTCATCAGTAAAAGAAACCAGTGAATGCAGCACAAGTCAGATTGAGAACTTGAGGGAGATTCCACCTGGAAACTCCGAGTATTTGGATACTCTTAAAAACAACCCCGAGTCTGTCAGGTAATTTGAGCAAAGGCATTCTAAATGTATTCTTGTGAACCATTCAGAAGATCAATATTTGTATTGTCTGTTGCTGCAGTGCCTGGTATTATTTTCTTTTGAGGTTAGCTGTATTGTTATTGTTTCATGCTATAGTACTGAAACTCATGCTCATATGTGTCTGCATCTGTTCAATTTATGGTCAGGGGTGGTTTAAACTTAAATCCCCCTCTTGATCCTAATCATATATTTTTAAGAGGTTTTTTTTAATCCATGTGCAACAACCATTTTATTTTCTCCCTTCCATATAAAAAATCTGGGTTCTCGTTGGCTTCTGGTCTTTCTGCATTACATTTTTTTCCGTGTGCATCACCTATCTTCTGTTCTCGAATAATTAGTTTAATTTCATTTCTTAATGCAGATCATTCCAGGATTTTATTTCCCGCACCGATCCTGAAACCTTGGCTGCCATTAATGGTGGGAAAGTTGGGGAGATGTCTCCTGACATGCTTAAGACAGCTTCAAGTATGATAGGCAAGATGTCACCTGAGGAACTCCAAAGAATGCTCAAGCTAGCTTCCTCATTCAATGGGGAAAACAATCCATTTCTGAACAGCGGATCTGGCATTAGTCCTGGATCTATGCCATCAGATCTATCACCTGACATGCTCAAGACAGCAACTGACATGATGGGCAAAATGTCACCACAAGAACTTCAAAGGATGACTGAGATGGCATCTTCTTTGAAAGGGAAAGAAGGCTTTCCTACTGGTACTGGTCCAGTGCCACCGAACGTGTCACCTGATATGCTTAAGATGGCAACTGAAATGATGAATAAGATGTCGCCTGATGAGAAGCAAAAGATGTTTGAAATGGCTTCGTCTTTGAGGCAAGAACCCAGACCCTCAACTGGTACCTCTGGTTCCGGTGGGTTAAGAGTAGATGAATTTCCTAGTAGTAGGCAAAGTATCGAAACAAATGGCAGTGATGCTGCTGAAAGTAGTTCAGTTCAAGGTTTAAATTTTAGGGGTGCTCAACCCGGCTTTCCAAGTTCCACTGGTGATCTACAAGAACAGATGAGAAACCAAATGAAAGATCCAGCTATGCGAGAGGTTCTCAACTTCAACTTTCTCTTTTCCTTTTTTACACCTGTTTACCTTAAATTTTGTATCATTTCATGATGCATGCATGTTTGTATTTATATGTTTTTAAGGGATTAGGCAATTGGAGAATTTATCTATGTCAAACATATTATAGATAAAGAAGCACCTAAAATACATATTTGTGGTTGAAAGAATCACTTACATGGTTAATTACACTTGCTCTGAGATGCATAGTGTTCTAAAATTACTTTCACATTTGCTAGTTTTCCTTACAAAGAACCTCCATTTATAAAGATTCTGCATATATATAACCGTCCAAGATTTCCTAAAAATGCAAGCCACTGCTGCCATTAATTAAAGCACAACCTGATGAAATTTATTCTCTAATTCATCACTGGTTTTGAGCATTTCACGTACTGTGTAAGATTTCTTAAAACCACTGCTTAGATTAAATTATGTATTGTGTAATTGTTTTCTATGACTAACAATTATGTTTACTCTGAAACTGGCAGATGTTTTCATCAATGATAAAGAACATGAGCCCTGATATGATGGCAAACATGAGTGGTCAATTTGGGTACAAGCTTTCACGTGAAGATGCTGAGAAAGCACAGCAAGCAATGTCTTCATTAACGCCTGATGCTTTGGACAAAATGGTAAGCAGTTTGATTTGATTGGACTGGTGTTTTTATGAACTTCATCTTCTTGTTATCACTCTAACAGTCTAACTGTCCATTTTTCATGTGGAGTAAGTTCCAATTTTAGATTATATGAGTCAGATTATTCAACAGAACTTTCGGGTGGTTTTCTTTTTTTTAGAGTGAAAGTGAATGCCATCATGCAAAAACCATAAACTAAAATTGATCTTTGTAGATTTGATAATTCAAATAAATTAATTTGATTATATTGGAAAAAATAAAATATTTTTATTATAATTTCTAATAGTATATGATGTATCCTGAGGACCACTCTGACTTAATAATATCTGAGGAACACTTCCAGGTTCAACAATATCTCGAGTTATAAATCATTTTTGGCTGTGTCTTAAATTTTGGATAAATATGATTGCAGATGAAGTGGGCAGATAGGATTCAACGTGGAGTAGAAGGTGCAAAGAAGACAAAAAATTGGCTTCTGGGTAGACCTGGCATGATTTTGGCCATATTCATGCTACTTTTGGCATTCTTCCTCCACTGGCTTGGCTTCATTGGTCGCTAGAGCTATCTAGATAGGTTGCTGCTAAATTATCGGGTGGCGAACGTTAATTACGCTGCAATTATACCAGTTTTAGATGGTTGGTGAGTTGACGGGCCATTTTTCCTTGTGTGGCATAACCGTGAAGTTCAAGTTAGTTGTTCTGTTACTGATTCTATTGCCTGCCAATGTTTAGATGTGTGTAGCTTTACTTCCTCGATCAATTGCAGTGAGGATGTGAACTCAAATACTCAATTTACACCACAAGTCGTGTAGTTAAATAACTCAGAGTTGTATATTAGATTGTTGAAATGGAGACCAAAAGTTCGCTCTTATAGGATTTTTTCTTCTTTTTTCTACGGTCTGTTTTTTTAAATATTTTTATGTTGATTTATTTATGAGGATCTGGGTTTTGTTTTTTTATCTGAATTGAATTATAACACAAAAAATAATTAAGTTGAACTGAACTGTGAGTGTGAGTTTGTTGAGGAAGAGAATGTAGTCTGCAAGAATCACACCAGGTTAGCACATAGATTAGATGGATGTCAATTGTCACACACACCTGTGCGTGAATTGTATGATCCCTCTTTATAAAAATCTCAAACTTTTACGATAATACTTTCCTAATGTGCCGGTTTCATATATTGTAGGAATAAAATTGTAGCAAATGATTGATGTGCGGCACATTCACCATCAAGATCATTTTGGTTCGGTTTTGTTTTGGATTCTGCAGTCCAAACCTTCTGAACTCTAAATGACCCGAAACCAACATTCCTATTTCGATTACAGTTCAGAATATAAGAAACACAATCACCTGAAAACCGAGACCCGGCAGTTTTAAGATCCGTTTAGGTATAATTTTTACTCAAAGCAGTAGATTAACGTTCAGGATTTTAAATGTCACCTCATGTGCATGTCTAGTCATTTGTCAAGATCGGTAGATGCTGCTATCTGACAATCGGCGGCCTTCTTTCTAAACGTCACCTTTCTTTGTCCTTTTCCATTTTTATATTTCCGCACTCATCAATTTTGTTCTCACTCCTAGTTGATCTTCATCACCATCTTTCGAACCGACCCTATAATTCACATAATGTTGGATAAGAAAACGGGGCGATACGAGACGATACGATGTCGTTCTAGTTGTTCAATTCAAGATTATCAATTAAATCGTACTTCTTTCACATAATTTATCATACAAGTGTGTTATAAGACTCTATACTAAAACCCTTTGTTACAATTCAGATTCTTTTAGCATAGTTGATACTAGTTATACATTATCTTCTTAAAATAATATTGTCCCATATGATCGAGCCATTATATAACTTGCTGACTAATTTAGTTTGTATCTGTTTGTGGCATTGGTGATACACTCACTATCGCAATAAGATTGAAGTATGATTGGCTTAGAATTAGCCTATTGTAGGTGAGATTAAGATTTAGATTTATTTACTTAGCTGAAGAACAAAATCGGGAAACACAAATCATTAACAGGTAAGATACACTTGGATTAGTCTAATGATGAGATCCAATCTAGAAAACAAGGCAAACACAATTAGTCCAACACTTCAACTCAACAAACGTGCATAGTAAACGGTGTTACTCGGTATCGTTTATTTTGACTCGTTCGGCACAACTATGTTGTTTTTCTTAGTCTTGATCATTCTTCAATGTTGGATTAACTAATTAATTAATCATCTCTAACCCCACATTTGTTTAAATACAATACTAAAACTACAATCGATAAATTAAATCAATTAGTTTTAAAATTCTATACGGATAAATAACTAAAACTTATATATTTTAATTTACTGATCAGGATTCAAAACGCTTTAAGCCAACACTAGAGGCTATCAAATTTAAATACTATCTTAAATTGATTTATAACATGTCAATATAATTAGCTTCCTTGTTACATTGTTCAATGTTTTGATATTGTGCCGTGTCTTGTTGTGTTGTATTATCCCTCTTTACAAAAATCAATGTCTACATCAAATGTATTTTTAACACTTTGTACACGTATCCAAAGCTTATATTCTAGCAGGTAGTGACCATGTATTATTATACAATGTCGTCTCTAGAGATTCCTTTCTTTTGCTCACCCTCTCCTCCAATTCTCCACGGCCCTAGCCTCATGTCGCATTTGGAAAATAAATTTGAACCATGATATAATTATAGGGTCGAACTATGCACCAAGTAGATAAAAAATTAAGCTAAAATCATTAAAAAATCATTCAAGTATTACCACTTTCTACCGTGAACATATTCATGATAATGACGTATATCGTTAGATGATTACAAATTTAGAATTTAAAATAATTGTTGAATTATTAGACTGTTCTCCTAAAATTCACATTTATAAGAAGCATGTATTTCCCAAGTGTGCACCATAAATCTAAGTGGTTGATTGACATGACATTCAAATGGCCATTTGAATGGGATTTTGATGAAATTGTGTTTGGAATGGAATTGAAATGGGGTATTTAAAATGTATTTTAGGCCAAATCATAGTTCATCGAATCAAATGAAACAATTTAGGCGTCATGCTAATCGCCCTTTAAGTCACATTTGAAAAGAAAGTCAAAATAATGATTCAAGTTACCTTAATGATCAATTTGAATCAAACCATAACGGTCCAACTAAATGCATCCTCATGTTTCTTGCCAAATTATGAAGAAATAAGACGTGCCTCTAAATGTCACCATAACAATCAACTGCTGCCTAATCCCCTATTTATAATTATAGAACTAGACTTTTCATTTCCACAGAGGGTATAATACATTCACATTAATTATGCAAAGTTTCCCTATCCAAGCTAGCAAGTTTGTAAGCCACCTGATCTCAAAATCTACTTATTAAATATCTGATTATTCAAATCGTCACGGTTAAAAGACGTAACAATAATTGATAAAATTCGTAGCCTACAAATTACTATATGGTACAAATTCGTAGTCAAACATTTATTTAATGTGGGTAGTATAGTGAATTACATTTATGTTGCACCTAAACAACTACTATCGTACTACTCCAATCACATTAAACTGAATTTTTATCTATGTACATAATATGAATGTTTTAAAATTCAATTTGTTAAAGTCGTATTGTAATGAGTTAGCGATCACCCGGATAATATTTGAATAAATAATCAGTAACTCCCACATTCCTCCGCTATAAAGTTGTAAACCTCCAATTTCTTCTCGTTCCATCTCATCCGTCCACGTTATTCACAGACTTTCTCTCTCTAGAAGAACGAAAATCCATCTCTATCTCTCAGTTTCAGTTACGACTCGTCAACTTTCAAAACTCAAACAAACTCTTTATTTCTCTCTCTCAGTTTCCCCAAATCCGTACAATGCCAGGTCAAATCGCTATCCAATCACCGGCGATTGCCAACCGACGGCAGCCGCTCCTCAACTCCCCCGACAAATCGACCCCCTCGCCTCTCAAAAGCAAAGGTCGCCGCCGCGGCAGCCACATGGGCGAGGCGGCCGGCGATTGCGCCGCCGTGTGGTGCTGCTGCCCCTGCGCGATGGTGCACCTCATTTTCCTCGCCGTGTACCGCGTGCCGAAGGGGATTTGGAGGAAGAAGAAGAGGAATCGGCTGCTGAAGAAGAAGAGGAAGCAGTCGGATGAGTCGGAGAAGGAGAGGAAGAATCAGCCGGAGGAGGAGACGGATGGAGATGAGGATGGCGAGGTGGCGGAGAGCGACGTGGTTGGTGCGTGGGAGAAGGAGATGATGGATCAGTTTTACGGTGCCGGTTTTTGGAGGAGCGAGTCGAAAAGAACTGATTCCGATTCGTAAATTAAGTTGGATCGGAACTTAATTAGAGGGTGTGGTTACGACCAAATCATAGCATCTCGTAAATGAGTGCTCGGTTTAGTTGACGGTTGTGGTTTGGATACCGAATTGGTAAATCTAAATCCGAATTGATGGAAGAGTTTTGTACATAATTTTGGTTGATGAGGAGAGGGGATTAGGGCTTTCAATCGGTTAATTTTGGTTGATTGAGTCCTGGTTTTTTTGGTGATGATCATTAATCAGTTAGTACATTGTTAGACATTGTTTGTTCGGTGTGTTCATTTCTTTTTCTTGTGTTCTTTTAATTGTTGATTTTATGATGATACAATCGAAGTGGATACACCAAATAAGCCATTTAGTGCTTTGAATTTTCACATTGTTCAATTCTGAGTCGATTGATATGAGTACATTCTTACAGGGTGAATTTGATGGAACAAATCTATCCTTATATACTAAAAAAATCTAGTGCAACTAGTCAATTTATTAACTATGTGAAATTCATATTTGTATAAATTTAACATAATTAGTGATATGATATTATTGAATTTTAGGCTGTATTCTCTCAACTGTAAAGTAAGTTACAATTATAACTAACCCGAGTCAAATAAAATTGGATTGAACTGGACTATAGTAAGTTAAATATTATAACTAAACCGATTTAAATTGAACTGAAATGATTCTTAGTCGAATATACCTCGATTAGTGGGGAAGTATGGAGGTTTGTGATGTGAGTGTGAGTGGAAAATTGTGCATGCAATCAATGAAAATTATGCCGAAGGAGATGTGAAGAAATTGATATTCTTGGACCAATTGTCTTGTGACGATGGTGTGGACCAGTTAAGACACCAACGGATATTCCATGATCCAAGTGTGTTTGTGTGTGTAGTGATTGTTCAATGATGGAGGTGAGACGAACTCCAATATGTACTTCGATATTTTATAAGATATGGTGTGATCAAGAATATGCTGTACTTGTAGTTTTGTTAATTTGATTTCTTCGTTCACTTTTTCAGTCAATTGTCAATGATATGCTTATTTGTAAAATGCCCTCTCTTTTGGATGAAATCCTTCTTTTAGGCCAAAGTTGCCACTCAAAAATATGCTGGTACACCATAAACTAACAAACTAATTCGGATTGGTCATATTTAACTTTAAAATTTTAATCGATAGAGTCGGAAATATAACTTGAAAGTTTTATTATGGGTAATCTTAAAAATAAATTTGTAAGATGTACTTGAAACTCTGTACTTGTAGTATCAGATTCAGGACATCAGATTTGTAAAATTATATTCAAAGAATTGTTGGATAAAAAACACGTGTGATTTTCTATTATCTGCACACACTTCATACTAGAATTATACGCGACATGGGAAAGTAAAGCTCAATGGAAAGTGCCTACCAGCCATTAATTAAATGATTAATAAATTACAAACATCTGGCTCATACAACCTCTGGCACAAGGTTGGATAAGTTTCACGGAATTCTTTAAGCAGTGCGAATTATTTTCGGTAGCTAAATCCAAAAAAACTAGTCAATACTTATTGTACGAATTATTTTCGGTAGCTAAATCCAAAAAAACTAGTCAATACTTTATTTAGTATTTAAATAAATAATAAAATAATTATTTATGTGAGGTATTATATTAGTAAATTTGTAATTGAATGATAAAGTAACAAAGATTGAATAAAATAATGATGAGTAGGTAAAAAATATAATAAAATAATTAGTTAATGAAGTTTTTAACGTAATGTTACAGAAGGAAAGTTATAAAGTTTTTAAAAGATACGAGGAATATAAAATACTACTCAAGTAAGATTGTGCTCTCTTCAACTGAGATTTACTGAACTGATGGACTAAATTGGATTGAACTGAAGTAAAGCTATAAATTATAACTAAATCAAATTAAACTGAATTAGATTAAAATAAATTAATTGAATTGATATTTAGTTAATATAACCCAAGAATTGCAATTGCATATTCCATTTTTGCACAGCTGGGTTATGAAATCTATGTACAAATACCAATCAATTGTTGTAGTGACGGTTTGGGATATGGCTGAAATGCTCAGATGTAAATTGGGAAGGGAAATTGTATAGTTTTGAGTTGGGAATGGATTCTTGTTGGTAGCAAAGTGGGTGACGATGTCCGCAGATCTTTCAATTGTTTACTAGTTTCTAAAAGTCGAGTCCTGATATTTCGGGGCGATATGGTTTTGAATTATATGCTTATTATAGACTAATAATGACACAATAATACATGTAATTGGAGTATAGTTTTAAATTATTATAGATAAATTACTACCAAGAAATGTACAACTTCTTATGCCTCCACAAACGGAGGGCGGTGCCTTAACGACGCGCCTAACATGGCGCGGTGTGGGACATCGGCACGCCGCGTTGTGCATCTCACGCCGCGTGTGCCAGCAGCCAACCAGCTACTGCCACGTGTCGTGCTCTGGTTTTTTCTTTTTATTTTTATTTGTTTGAAACATATCTGTTTTAAAACGGCAATATCTCAGAAAATACGAAATAAAAAAAATCACCAACGGTTATGTTTTTTCGAAATCTATAAAATTAGACCAATCTTGATATTTTTTTGATCATTCCATCTCCAACTCCTCTTTCTCTCTTAATTAAACTTAAAAAACTTTCTTCCTCTCAAAACTCCCTTTCCACTTTCATTTTCCGGCGAGATGGACGCGAAATATTTTCAGTGGTTGAAACTCAACAAACCCGACAAATACCATGAGTGCATGCAAGCTCACTTCGAAAACACGACTTTCCAACCCCAACCGAGTCACGTTCGACCTTTGTTCCAAATCTCCTACCAAGACCCCCACACTCAAAATTACCGATCTCTATCCTCCCAAACAACAATGTTTTCACAAACACCAGAAGAGGATGTTGTTCTTGAAAAGCAGTCGGAAAAACAACCGATTTGGAGGCGTGAAAAAGCGAAACCCACCGGATGAGCGGGCAACCAACACAACAATTGTACGGAACAACTCATACAACAAAAGTGGGTATTTGGCCCTCATCGCAGCCTACATGGAGATTAGTCAAAATGCTATTGTTGGAACGGATCAGAAGTACCGTAAATTGTTCCGTCTTGTTGCGGAGAAGTATGAGGATATCAAGAGGATATGATTGATGACCGGGATAGATAAATTCCGTTCTCACGATTCGCTTTGTGGAAGATGGGGGCGACTAAGAGATGACATAAATCATTGGTTGATTTGTGTAGAGCGTGCTACATTCATGGTCGGCAATCAGAGTGGCTACAATGAGTCCGATGTGCAAGAAATATACAGTAGGATGCCATGAAATCATACCTATAGTGGGAACTCAATGAACTTGGACGGAACCATGTCGACTTTGAGGTCAATGGCAATCAATACAACATGCCTTACTATCTAACCGATGGGATCTACCCACCTTGGGCTATGTTTGTTTCTGCATCCCGAATATGGTAATTCACAAACAATGCAAGTTCTCCGAGCTTCAAGAGTCCTGCCGCAAAGATGTCGAACGTGCTTTCGGAGTTATGCAAGCTCGTTTGCAATTATACGAAATCCGGCAATTGCGCACAGCAAAAACATTCTCAAAAAGATTATGGATTGTTGCATAGCACTCCATGACATGATAGTTGAAGATGAGTGCCACAAATATACCTAAACTATGACGAAAAAATTGATCAACTCAAACAAGATACCGTGAGCATGTACCGAATCTCATTGATGAAGTTCGTATATGTCGGGCGCCGTCTACAATAAATACTATCCCGGAATACATGAACAATTTATGCCGGATGCATAGTTTAACCACGCACACCCAACTAACAAATGTCTATAGTAATGATCTTCTCTAGTCGAGGTTGTGTGTTGTGGGTTCGTTGCATCTTATTTTCGTTTGATTTAAATTTCCCACACTATTTTGTAATATATTCGTGGTTTGTTCTATCTCAATAAATTATAAAACATCTTAAATAAAATGAAATTTGATTAATTTCAACTTCTAAATAAATTTATAGTATGTAAACTAAAAAATAAAAAATAAAATGACGCGACACTCACAACGTACGACGACGCACACCACTATAAAAAAGTACACGACGACGCATCGTCACGCGTCACCATTAAAGATGACCTTCGTATACATAACATTCTCAATAACTTTTAGTATACAATATCCAATGCTGCAACATTTAAATTGGTATACAAGGCAAAAAAGGTGTACTCACAGATTGAAAGGAGTAAGTATATGAAATCCAATATTCAATATGTGTTGGTATAAAACAAATTCACTTTCACATTATCTCAAAACAAAAAAAATCATTTTCATATTAAATTCATTCACTTTAATTTTTATCACGACATAGTTCCCCACGTATTAGTGTAGTGTCTCCATCTTTCACATAAAAAATTGTAAACGTAATAATATAACTCGTTTATTTTTTTCCAAAATTTCAATCACTGTGTAGTGCTCCATGACTTGTAATGTTGACAACTTGACATCTCCCCTTTCCATACAAGAAGGAAAAAAATGAATTTTTTGATGTGGCTTATAGAAATTTTTTTTTTCGAAATTTTTTGTAAACCAAGAATCCTCTTGTTTAACGACACTAGTAACCTGTGGACAACAGTGTCCTTGTCCATCTACCTCTTTTCCATGGGCTCAACTCAGTCAAACAAACCGTATAAAAGTAAATTCAAAGGATGAAAAAAGTGGAGCAACAAAATATTGAATTGAACAGGATATTATATTTTATAATTATTAATAAATCTCTAAAACCACCAAGAAAGAAAAAGAAAGAAAGAAAGAAAGGAAAAGTCTACTCATTCTTTGCTTCACTTTCCTTCTCTTTGCCCCAAATTGTCGTCGATTTTTAATCCCATAGTCTGTCTTTTCCTTGGTCACTCTCTGATTATCCAAACCCATCTCCTCAATTTCAGTGGACTTTGATCTGCTGCTGTTTACCTGAGCTTTCTCTCTGTTTCAACTCCTAAAGACGCGTTTTTTAATCCTTTTTTAGGTAATTTCTTTGACTTTGGATTCTTGATGTTAAAGGGCTGTAGCTGAATCATGTTCTTGTGATGTTTCAATTGTTGTTTTGTTAAAAAGAGAAGTTTTTTTTATGGGTTTTCCTTTGCTTGTGGTTTGTCTTGGTTATTTATTTGGTAGTTGGTCAATATATATTTCTTTCTGCACAATTCAATAAAGTCTCAATTGGTTTGAAGGGGGTTTTCTACTTTTCTTGGACTGCTTTTGTTTATTTGTTGTTTCAATTGGGCGATTGTATTGTCTGTGTGCCAAGGTTTGGTATATGAAAATCTTTTGTTGACTGATAGTATGCTTTTTTTCAAGATTTTATTTGGCTATATGGAGATTTTGTTTTATCACTATGATTTCTTTCTCACATGCTTAGTGTAATAACATATGTGTGGGTGTATATATATAGATTATCTTTGGGAATTGATTGTTATCGAGTACTACTATTTTATCTGTTAAAACTCTATCTTGCAAAGGGAAGTATCCCGTGTTCTGATGTTGTATACTGATACAGACTGTGTTGATGATTTGATTTGTATTTCACATTCCCTATAGGTCAGTCACTTTTGCAGATGGATGAGGGAAAGCTGCCCGAAAGCCACTTGACTTCGGCTGCGGCCTTTGTGGAAGGAGGAGTGCAACCTGCGTGTGATGATGCTTGCAGTATATGCCTTGAAGATTTTTCTGACAATGAACCGTCAACGGTACGTGTAAGGGTGTTATAGTCTCCCATAATTGTGGCTTTTGAAGAGACTGTTATGAATCAATCTTTTTTCTTGTTCTTGTAGTTGACTACTTGCAAGCATGAGTTCCATCTCCAATGCATTCTCGAATGGTATGAAGCTTTTCACTTGCCCTGCAGTTTTATTATCTTTCGATGACTGATTATAACATTTCAGTTGTTTTCTGGTGAAGTTTTTAATACCACAAATTGAACACTCACTTTACTAACTAATCAAGCACATAATTTCTACCAAAATTGTGATTTAAGTGCTGATGCATTTACTTCTGGTATAACTTATTACAAACATCTTGGCCTAGATTGTGGAATATAGTTTATATCGGTTTCAAAGAGCCTTCCCACATGTTTCTCTTTACCCCCCCTTCGTCCTGCCTTCGATTCTCCTTTATATTTGGTTGTTCATGAATTCAAGTGCACATACAAGAACACACATATAGTAGAGTTCTAATTTAATGGAAAGGCATAATGTTTTTTTCTGTTGATGCTAAAAGATGACGATTTTATCAACACAAATCTATAGGTGCCAGAGAAGCTCCCAGTGTCCTATGTGTTGGCAGTCCATTAGCCTGAAGGATCCCAGCAGGTAACTTATCTATTGTGCCCGTCTTTCAGTTAACGGTTTACACCTTCATTAATTTCTTCTGACCGAATTTGGGGTGTGCTTATTTGTCAGCCAAGAATTGCTTGATGCTGTGGAGCATGAAAGGAATGTAAGGATGAACCCACCCAGAAATACAACTATCTTCCATCATCCTGCATTGGGAGACATTGAGTTGCAACATGTACTTTACTTGCCCTCTACTTTAATCACATACATCTCATTTCGTTATTTCAACAAGCATGAGTTACATATAGTTGTCTGAATCGCAACCCCAATACTCCCCACCCCATCCCTCCCTCCTGGAAATTTTAGTGTTATAACCATGCCTATCTTTTTATAAAAAATATACAGTTGCCTGCTGGTGCCACTGAGTCTGAACTTGAAGAGCGCATCATTCAGCACTTAGCAGCTGCGGCTGCTATGGGAAGGGCACGTCATATGGCTCGGAGGGAAGGTAGGAACAGATCATCTGGTCAAGGCCGTCCTCATTATTTGGTATTCTCAACCCAACCTGATGGAACTTCCATCGGTCTTAGAGATGGCAATGGTCAACCTTCAACACTTGTCATCGGTGACTCGAATACTCCATTTATGACTGTTGGAGGAGATACGGCCCATCTTATGGGAAGACGTTCTCCGGCACAGGGTGAACAGCGTGTGAACACATTGGCAGGTTCAAGTGGAAGTGCAAATCCACATGGAACACCCTCGAATAATAGGTATTTAATGGTATTAATACCAAGTAAGTATAAACAAATTATCTTAGCTTTATTTTGTTCTTATGGATCTTGTTTTCTTCATTTAGGTCTGGGACCCAGACTTCCCCGAGTAGCCCAGATCAAGCTGGACCATCAGATTTCCAGTCATTTACAGAGACTATGAAATCCCGCCTGAATTCATTGTCGACGAGGTACTAATTCAGCTGTTGCATATGATTTTTATCTCCAAAACATAGTAATTTAAACATAACCTTCATAATCTCACAAACAGTCAAAACACCTATGAACAATATTGAAATAAGCCCTATGCATGCAAAAGAGTTTCATTGTTCCCGCATACTAACCTTTTTTTCACCTTGAAATTACTCGTTACATTTTAAATGTCTCTATGGTAAATCATTTGGGTTTTGAGAATATATTTTCAGATATTTCACTTTCGCAGCTGTTCTGCATTGACACTCTCCTGTAATTTCTGTAACCTGAGGTTATATATGCATTGAAAAATCAGTGTCTTTTTGTAACTATGAAGTGAATAATGTGCATGGCCGTTGAATATTTAACTTAACATGACTCTGAAAAGGCCCCATAACTTCCGGGGATTAGTCTGTAGTTTTCTTTCGACTAGTATTTATGGTTAATTTTCTCTGGTGCTGTTTCTAGATACAAGGAGTCAATAACCAAGAGCACAAAAGGATGGAAGGAGAGGTTGTTCGCTCGCAATAGTCCAACCCCCAACCACACTGTTGAAGTTCGTCGAGAGGCAGACCAAGTTACTCCCACAGTAACACGAATGATGGATCATCTTGGGATTACTGAGGATGGTGAAACCAGTGTGCCTACTGCATCAAATAATTCAGTGAACAGCTCCACTCGAGATCATATTGAACCACATGCCATAGAGCCTATACGTCTTTCTTTGGACGAGGCTGGCCCACAACCCCTACATGCTACGAGTTCTGTGTCACATTAAGTCCTATATCACTGCAGTTGCAACAGATTCATAGTGCTTCCTTTTGTTGGTAAGACTACTTAATTATCCCTTGGCATTGTTGTACAGCTACTGAAATTGCTTAATTGGCTTGTTGATGATGGTGCATAGTTTCAGATTTGGTTTATCTTTACAGCTTGTTTTTAGAATTAACTTTTGTGTTATTTTACGTGAAACAAGGATTTTCTTGCTTGAAAACAACCTTTAGCTTCTTTATCCTCTTCCTTAATCCTTCTAAAATTCAGCTACCTTGCAAGTTATCAACTCTAACATGAATCAAGTGCTGAAGTGCTAATGGTATTTTTGCTGCTGTGTTCTCTCCTCTTTCTTTGCAGCATTCAATTGCGCTAACTGCTTTCTCCAAATTTTACCACATTGAAAAAAGCTCCTGCTATTTGCAAGTGGTCATTGCATCAAGTCCCAGTTAATATCGAGTTCTAAGACTTTGTGAAGACATTTTTGCTTCAGCTCTGATGCCATTAATTAAGCCTTATGCTTGTCATACTGAACTTTTTCCAATCGTGGACTATAAACAATGGTTTTTATATGTTGTAGTGCTGTACACATCCGGTGCCTATGTTGATTGTTGATATGTTTATTATCTTAATGTTTCTTTCTTGTATCAGATGAGCTTACTTCATCAGGCTTGGTCGAGTACGGATGCTTGCTTAGCTCAATCGTGCGATTCGCCAGGGGTTTGCTTATGAACGATAATATTATATGTAATATATAATATATAAATATTGTATAAACAAGATAAGATAGGTGTATATTTGACATGATTCTCCTCATTGTACTTGCCATTTCTTAGTAGATGTATGTCATGTACGTCCGGATTAGTCCCATGCGGTGGATACTGATGGGAAACCCATTAGTGAATGTATGTCCTCTGGATGCATTATGCATGGTAGACTGGTACTGGTGATTGATGTTTCATTATGCTAAAAAATGTTTGAGACTGTCCTTGTCCTTCCTCAGTGGTTTAATTTTAAAAGGTCGGTGGCTCAGTGCTACTTGTGACTTGTGATTTTGGCGAGCATGAGATTGAGACTCTGACTTCCGCATCGTTTTGGTGATAGGTTGCTGGGTGCATACGCACTCCTACGAAGTTTGTTATAGCTGCTGTGTGTATTATCATTGTATTCATGTCTTTTGCTTCACTCTCCTGTATACTTCTGCACTTTCCCTTGTTGAGTATGTCTAAATTGTCAAGAGAAAGCAAATTAAATCATTCGTTTCCCGAGGGATGAACCGGACCACCTGGTGACTCTTTCGATCTTGAAAACCTCACGTCGTCCAGGACTTGTTAAGATTATGTGGTAACAGAATATTTGGTGACATCACATCTAAACAATAATGAATAAATTTTATTTTTACATAAAAATTATACCCCATTTCTAAAAATACAATTTCCTCATATTTCTATAGTTAGTTGATAAGCTATTTAAATTATGCACGAACATTTAAAGCAGTATTTATATAGTAGCTTGACTGTATTTTTAGGATAACATGGAAAATTCACAGGGATAGATCTTAGATGTAATTATAACTTGAAGAAATTAAATAAAATGTGTTTATTTTTTAATTTCACAAAAGTGCAATCCCGGTTGGTTAAACTCCCAATTACGATCCAAATTGGGCTAAAATAAACGACGAATTTTATTTGGGTTGGGCCTAAGGTGTGCGATTCAGCTAATCCAGGCCCAATTCCTCCTCCTCCTCCTTCTTCTTCTTCTTCTTCTTCTTCTGCTGTCTGAACTTTTCTCCTCTCCTGCTTTTCTCTGTCACTCCTTCGTTCATCGTCAGAGACTCACAAGTCACAAGGTTTAATTTAAACCTATTCTTTACACGTATTTATAATTCGTATATAAAATTAGGGCTAAGGGTTAAGGTTTTGATTAATTTGTAAATTGTTTGAGGGTAAGGTTTTAATTTTAACTAATGCGATATAGCAATTTATGCTCTGACCTCATTTTCGGTGTCTATCACTCGATGTTTCTCTTGAAGCTGTATTATACTCTAAATCATCGCCATAAGCTGATTCTTTCCTGATTTTCTGTAAACTATGGCTATGTCTGCTCGTAAACACGGTTGTTTCCTGATTCTCTATAAACTTTGATTATGATTTCTCGTAAACACATCGTAATGTACTTGAATCGTGTCTTATAACTATTGCTTGTGAAATTTACATAATCGAGTGAGTGCTTAGGTGTATCGCAAGTTGTAACGATCTGCTTGTGAAATTTACGTAATCGAGTGGTTAGGTTATTTCCTGGGTGTTACGGTTAATTTATTTATTTTGAAATTGTTTAGGCATCTAACATGTCGGGAGAAGAAGAGGAAAATGCAGCTGAGCTTAAGATTCCAGATGGTAATCCTCCTTCCTTATACTACTAAGTTTTAGTAGTTCTAATGATCTTACTTCAGTTTCGGTTTCCGTCTTCATACTAGCATGGTTATTGTTATTGATTGGGTCACTCTATAAAAGCTTCTAGGTGAGGACTGGATCTACTTGTAAAAGAATGTTAGTCTATGTGGTGCTAGCTAATACAAAAGCCAACTAATACCATAGATACTCATCTTTTCCCTCGGCTAATTCTGTTCTTACAAGGTCTTATTTGGTGAGAAAATATACATAGTGTTTGTGAGTCATACATGACCTTGGGTTGGATTTCTATTCCAATAAATTTGCCTGGTCGTAGGACTTTTATTTCCCTTGAATACAGCCGACACCTGTATAAGAGGGATGTACACTTCCTTTGGAAATTAAAGATGGCCAGTGCGTACTAACTCGACTTTGGCAATCTCATACCTAGTGGAATTGTTAATGTTTGGATTGGATGTTGTGCTTTTGAACTTCTGTGTACAAAATTTAATGTTCAATGTCCAGTCCAGTTCCTTCTAATTGGTGGCTGGTCTCTGGTCTTTCCATGTGGCTCTTGAAGCTTACACGATTCATGCATTAATTGCAGAGTTCCTGAAGGCCAAGTGTCTTATGAATTGTGAAGTTGCCCTAATTCTTGAACGGAAGTACGAGCAGCTTCAGCAGATGTCTGATGACCCCATGAATCAAATGTCTCAGTAAGTAATAGTATGACACTTCAAATCATCTTACGGGTATTTTTGTGCTTGTATCATGTTCCCTTTTCACATTTCAATCAACTCTTGCGCTCTCCTTTTATGTTTGTTTTTGTTTATTGTTATATCTCTACTAAGCATAATCATGTAGAGACTGTTCTAAACCATGTTCACCTATCCCTTTATTTCAGGGTTTTTGAGAAATCACTCCAATATGTGAAACGCTTCAGTCGATATAAGAACCCCGATGCCGTCAGACAAGTTCGAGAGTATCCTTAACTCATTTCAACATATTGCAACTATGTGTGACAATTAGTAAGCTTAAACGTCAGAGAAGCAACATGCGTTCATAATAAACTGAAAACAGAAAATGCTCTGGCTTCTTTAGAGCAGCTTGATACTAAGAGTAGTTCTTATTCATTTCCACGTCTTTCTTCATTTGTGCTAACACAATTCAATTCTGGTCGCAACATTTGTTCGCATTTACATTGCTTTTACAGACTCATAAAAGTTGATAATAATCGCAAACAGGTATAATTATTTGTATTCTGTCATCTGTTTGCTCTGGTCCAACTATCTCGTCAAACTGTCATAAAGGAGTGACATTGAAGTTTTGAGTCGGTTAAAGGAACTTGTGACCTTTTCGTTTTGCATGATTTGCTTGTTTGCTGCTGTTATGTACTTTGAGTTTTATATGATTAGCTTGTGTGCTCTTGTTATTTACTCGAGTCATGCGCCTTTATTGATTTAGTTTTTCATGATTAGCTTATGTTATGCTGTTATGTACTTTGAGTAATGTGCGTTATTGATTTTGCTTTACATGCTATATATACTTTCTTATCTGGTAGCAATGCCCGTAGAGATGGTATAGCCCACTGCCCAGTACTGTATAAAAGCCATATCTGTGTATGATACTGCTCTTGTTATTTACTCGAGTCATGCCCCTTTATTGATTTAGTTTTTTCATGATTAGCTTGTGTTATGCTGTTATCCACTTTTGAGTTATGTGCGTTATTGATTTTGCTTTACATGCTATATATACTTTCTTATCTGATAGCAATGCCTATAGAGATGGTATAGCCCACTGCCCAGTACTGTATAAAAGCCATATCTGTGTATGATACTGCTTTTTGGTTGTCTTAGCCTTGACAAAAAATCAGAATTCTGAGCAGGTATCAGCTGGCTGAGTTCGAGGTAACTGCTTTTCACTTTTTTTTCTTAATGATTGTATCCGACATTCCTGAAGTGCCCTGCCGAACTTGTATTAATTTGTGCATCTTGCAGCTCTGTGTACTTGGGAACCTCTGTCCAGAAACAGTGGAAGAAGGTATCGCCATGGTTCCTTCCATCAAGGTACTTGTGTCCTCGTATAACAATGGATGAGACACTTGTTTGGAGCATGTTTATGCGTGCTTCCAAAAAATTTAAATTTTGCCGTTGCTTCTACTTTTTCTTACTCCGTTCTCTATCTCGTGCACCCAAATGCTCTACTTTTCCTCTAAATGCCTTCAACTTGCATCATATACAAGTTCTTATACTAACATGTATACTTACTTTTGCTATATGCTAGATATTGCAGAAATCCAATTCATTCTTTCATTTTCTATTATGAGAAATACAACTCCTTCCCAAGAATAACTAGAAATCAAATTTTGGCTGGGGAATAAATAGCCGGATGTAGGAATAGTACTTACAAGGGTAAGACCATTACCCATGACCATGAACCAGTCCAAACATCCAACTTTTCAAATAGTCTTTTAATTTATATCATTCACATACCAACCTTCCACCCAACCCTAACCACAAGAGCCATAGGGTTTAACCATGACCACCCAATCCAATTAAATTAATTATCTTTTACTATTATCATAAAATAATACAATTTGAATATAATCAAATTTAACTAACAAAATACTTCAGTTTCCTTTATCATGTGTAAATTGCATAAAGAGGATTTCTTGGATTTGAAAAAAGTACAATACATTCGATCTTTTCTTATGAATTTGGATGTATTTTTAAAGATAGGATAAAATAATTTTATAATGGAAACAAACACACACACGCACATGAAGGGGACAAGTATCCCTTCTTATCTATCCCACCAGGCAAGGCCCATGGTGGGCATATTTGCGCCCATAATGTTTTTTTTTTCATACCCGCACACCTTTGTTCATGGATATTTATGGTCTAAGTGAAAATATACTCCATTCTACCCCTAAATGATTTGGACTTCTTTCATTTTATTTTGGGAGTTAGAATTGACACTTAATAAATAAAAAGAACAAGTTTTATATGCACTTGGCTAACAAAAAGAAAATTCACTTGGACCATATTTATTCATGACCAATGGAATGTGGGCCTATAGGCAAAATATAAAACATTATAGGGTGCCAATATGCCCACCTGGTGGCGGGTGGGATAGATAGGGAGACACTTGTCCTCTTCCTATTAGTCCTATATTTATTTCTCGTGAACTTATTTATCCTATTTTTTGAAAAAACAAATCTATATATCAAAATTCATAATTTTTTGTCTATAATAATCAGGATTAAATATTGTGTACTTTTCGTACATCTGAAAATTCCTCTTTTATTCAATTTTCATTCATTATAAAAGGAAAGTTTTGTTAATTAGATCTAATTATTATATTTGATTACTAGTATATGATAATAGTAAAAATAGTTATACAAATTGGATTGATTGGGTGATTGATGGTGGGTGGAAGGTTGGTGATGTGGATGAGAGAAATTAATTGTTTATTTGAAAAGTTGGTGGTCTACCAATTGCTAGACACAAATTCAATTTTGTTTCTAATTATTCAGGGTTGGGATATATCATCTACACTTGTAAAATCTTTCCTCTTCTAATTAATTCGATTCACAGTTTGATATTCTTGGCGAAAATTTGATTTCTTGGTAGTTATCATTATTTGAAATGTAGAGTTTGCCCCTCAAACCAAAAATGATTTCTCAACTTCCTGGTCATTTTTCTCCAGTAACCTGCATTACCGTAAATCAAACTGAAACCTGTTTACACATTGCAGACTAGAGGAAGGGCACATGATGATGAGGCAATCGAGAAAATGCTGACTGATCTCTCGTTGATCAAGAGATTTGAATAGTTCTTGCCTCTTTGCATCAGAGAGATCATTTATGTGTCACAAGTAGTTGGAATATTGTACCAACTTGAGCATGTTTTGCTTTATATACAGGTTCAAGTCCAACTTAAATGACCATAGCTGTTCCTTTTGAACAGCATCTCTACAGTTATGGTGTATTTATACATTGTAATGGAGTAGTATCAGCTGGCGGTTGCATGTTGGTATGGCTGTGTATATGCTGCTGTGTTCATCTTTCGGGATATATTGACACTTGTATTGTCAACCACCTTAAAATATGTGAAATGGTTGTAGTACTTGATGCTGTGTTGTGTTTTGATCCGATGCCTTCTTACTTGAAGAGTACGGTACAAATTTCCGAATATAACTTTACATAGGTTTCAATCCAATGCAACCGGATCATCTCATCATATGCTTGTTTAGACTTCAGAGGCAGAAGCTGCTTAAAATATTCTATCAAGAAGGAATGTAATGTCCCAATTCAACTAGAATCTACCTTAATCATCACAAAGAAATGCCAAATCCGCATCAATTACTATAAGACACTGAAAATCACCTATTCAGGTGGGTAGGTCAACTAAAATATGGAAAAGAAGCTACAAGCCCTTGTTACAATTTGATCAACAACAACCGAAGACAGAAAGATGGAATTGAGTCATCCAGTTCTCATTCTAGCTGGTAAACGGCAACAAACGGCATCAAGACACTACCAATCCATAGTTTCCCATCTTTCTCCTCGACTTCACTAGCTGCTTTAACTACTTTACCTTGTCTGTCCTCTAAAATTTTGAGAAGCTTCCCTTCAGGGCTATATTTCACGATCACTCCGTGAACACGGCCTCCAATTTGCACCAGGTAGAAGATTTTTGCAGAAATTGGAAGTTTCAGTAGAACTGCCCGGGCTTTGGGGAATAGCGCCGAGATGTAAGCAAATGTACTCCGGCGGCAGTGGATTGCTACCCAGAAATCACCATCTTTATTCGTGCGTACGTTGTCAGGAAATCCAGGCAGGATAGCCATTACCTCCGAAGTCCCTGCTTTGTCTCCTTTCAACCAATACTTGCTCATCCTACATATCAGTAGATTGATTAGTTAAGCAAGCTAAGATTAGTCTAGAACTGAAGTAGTACTGTTTGCAAATCTGAAGAAAATCACAGCTGCATTCCATGAGGAAGTCCAAATCAACTCCGTGCAAAACAGGAACACAAAAATTGAAGGTATAATATAGTTGAAACAGCCATAATGTTATCATTTTGCCTGTAGAAGAATGGACTGCTACTTTTGAATTACCGACAATGTCTAGCACAGCAACGCTAAAAATTTGGCCTAAAAACACATCATAATTCATAAACATTATTGGACCCAAAAAGGCAGACAAGTAAACAAAAGGAGCGTTAAAAGACACCCAATGCAAATAACCGAAACATATGACGCGCTCAAGATAATCAAACTTAGTTAATTTGGATTGTATTAGATTCTCTTGGCAACATATAACTGTTCAATAAGAATAAATATCTATTAGTCTTCTTTTCACTCTATAGCTAATCAAAATCACGGACACAATTATGTTGATCAGTATTTACAGGGTAATGAGACCTTCGTAATTACAAGATAAAACACACAATACTAGGATGAAAACAAACAAACCTGCCAATAGAACCCTCACAGAACACAAAGAATGAGCCATCCTTGCTCAAGGAAACACCGTTGGGGAATTGAAGATTGCGAACTAGAACAGTGGTCTCCTTTGTTTTAGGATCATACTTAAGCACCCGTCCACTGGTTTCACTAGATAATACCAGCTGTATGAAGTTCCTGGAAATAAGTAACACAACGACATAAAATATAATGATATGCAAATTTAGGGAAGACAGTACTATTATTTCCTCTGCAGAAGTACAAATAATGAAAAAAATCAGTAGAATAACTAGACTAGTTTTATTACTCACCTTCTTTGGTAAATTGTGCTACTATCAGTAAAGTAAACATTTCCTTCATCATCAATATCTAAGTCATTTGTAAATCTTAGTGGTACTCCTTCGGCCTCATTTGTTAGTAATGTTGCTAGACCACCTTGAGGTCCAACCTTCATTAAACCAAAATAAGCATCAGCAATGTATAAATCACCAGTTTTCTTGTCGAATCTTAGCCCCAAAGGCCTGCCACATATGTGCTCATTCTTCAAGTATTCCGATGCTGATGGCTTCGGATCACAGAGGTTTGTCCTGCAATAGCATCACCTAGATTAGCAAGAACTTTCCTAAATAAACTGTGATTTGGACAACTGAATCATCTCAACAGATGATAACATGGCTAGTTTCCAAATATTTAAAAGCACACCACAATGAATGTTTCAAGTAACAGAAAAGACCAATCTAACAAAATAAGAAGGCAAAAATGTGCAGTTGTATATATAGCTCTAGTGGCAATTTCATTTCAAGAAATTCCTCGGAGGAACACTTCAACTTGTGTATGTCAGAATGTTCGGTCCATAATTAGTGGCATCAGCTAATTCTTTTTCTCTTGCACATGTTTATGCTTTTTGCCAAAACCCCAAGCATAATGTCAGATGACAAAAGAAGGACCTCAACTTTCCTAGAATACCAAATCTTGTCCAGACATCTACTTTGGCAAGTAGAATAACTTTTCAACTACCAAATTCACCTACCTAAACCACTTGGTATTGACTGAACTACTAGCAAATCTGTGTATGCAAAGCAAAAACAACAACTTAATCTCCATTAAATCTTCTGAACTAACACATCTTTACTACTATTACACTTTCTAAAGCAGGAAAAGAAACAGACAACTATACCAACACTAAAAAACACACGAATCATCAACAATGAGAAACAAAACAACAAGACTAGCACCAAACTAATTCTCAATTTTCATAACATGCACACCAGTTATATATCAAACTCAGGGGCAATATCACAAACGGATGATCCGCAATTAAAGTAAGACGTGATAATATAAGCTAGAATACACAACCGATAACTCATCACATACAGTGATACAGATGATCCACAATTAACACTGAGTCACTGACAATAATTCTATCTCATCTAAAAGCTCGAATTCACAACCGATAACTCACCGATTTGCGGAAGTATAAGCAAAGTCGTTCCACTTATCCCCATCCCAGAAAACAATCCTCCCATCCGCTATCCCAGTATACGGCCCACGGCCCGACGGGTCGAACGCCATGCTCTCGGGCCCCTGCACCTGGTTCAAAAACTTAATCTCCGATTTCTGCAGCAAATTCTCGGAATCCTTATCCAGCGGC
>JAYMSP010001246.1:0-34346 GCA_036897095.1 Plantago elongata
ATAATCACCCATTTCGGGGAATCGAACCCGTGACCTAATGGTTACGGGGTGTCTCAGCTTACCACTCGGCTACAAACCTCATGGTTACGGGGTGAAAATATAATCACCCATTTCGGGGAATCGAACCCGTGACCTCATGGTTACGTAAGTATATATTGAACTCTTTTAATGCCACAATGCTGAAATTTTGAAATAACCCCAAATAATAATAAAAAATAGAAAGGAAGAAAAATATCTAACAATTTAATTATTTTATACACAAATGTTTAGGGACAAGTTTAAAATATTATCCAAAATAAATAAGGTGACCTATTAAAATATATAATCTAGATAACTTTGTGATTTGTGTTGAAACTTACTTATGATAAAGGAAAGAAATAAGAAGGATAAAAAATTAATTGATGAATTCAATTATTTTACATTGTGAAGTAGAAAACTAATGTTTCACCTTACATAAACAAAGAAAGTTTAAATGAGCTTTATAATAGTTGGCATTAAATATATAAAATAAGTTGATGTATTTCAATTTTAAAATGAACATATTTCAACACTTATAAATTATCATGTATAATAAAAACATACAAAAATACAAAAAAGATGTTAAGAGTAACTTTAGAAGGTGAAACTATACATAATTAAATGGTTAAAGAGTCACAAATTTAATTTTTCGAAATGGGCATTATACTCTATGTTTAGAGAATGGTAATTGAAGTCTAAAAATGTATTGGATGATAAATTCATCTTTATTCAATTATTATAATTGTAATATTATATATCGAAAAACAAAATGTAACTTTTATCTATGAATTTTTCTAGAAGTCCACGATTTAAATTTATGAGTTTTACTTTCACTATTTGGATCATATTAACTTCGTCTCAGTTTCATATTCCCGTGTTGACTTTTTCGGGTCAATCATTGCCAATTTTGGTATCAAATTACTGTTACACTAGCTACAATGGTAAATGATTTAATAAAATCATATAATGAATATTTAAGATATAAGATTTTACAATATATTTTTGTTTAAATATGTAACTGTAGACGAACGAAATTCTTCTACTTTAAAATGATATTTAAAAATATATATTAGAAGTCAAAATATAATTTTTTAGCATTTTTTGAATTGTACTAAATTAAATTTTAAAATAAAATTACTGGATAAATGGTAATATATAAATTTAAATTAAATTATATCGTGTGAGTCAACGTGAAATCATGTAAATTCGAATACATATTATAAATTGGTTAAAAGTGATGGACTAGGACTACAAATGATAAATTGGTCAAAAATGATGGATTGAGCCGACCTCCTACATTTGGTGGAAAGATACTCTATCAAACAATTATAATTCTAAATAGGAGAGACTCTTCGTTAATTTTCACAAACATGTTCATTTGATTTGAAGAGCATAAGTAAAACCAGAGCAAATCCACCATTTTCCACTCAAGAGCCGCCATCCTCCTCTCAAAAGATCCACCATCTTCCTCCTAAATGTCGTTTTCCTCCTTTCAAGATCCGTCTTAAAGTTCGATCAAACCTTCTAAAGTTCATCCGAAAAATATCATTTGAACAACTTTACTTGCTACAATAATCATCCTCATTTAAGAGTAATTCAAAATTAAAATTGACAATGATCAACAATATCAAATTTTATGCAGAAGCATATAAGTTGTGCATTACTTGCGTACATGATGAAGAACCCTAACCATGCCTATTCATAATTAGCAATCCACTACTCTGGAGGCCGCATATCAATTTACAAAATGAAACTAACGACAGTTAATCTAAGGGTGTGAGACCTAACCAAATTTGGTACTTTCTTGTTCTGATGTGGCTGGTCTAGGAAGAACAATGCGTTTTGGCTCTTCTATAACTATAGGTGCGTTCTTTTGTCTCGTGCTTTCTCTCCTATTTGTTTTAATAATGAATTGTTCTACAATTTTGCAAATCTCCTCCAAATCCAGTTAGCATCTCTTTCTCACAATTAGTGAAAATAATATCGTAAAGTTAAGAGTTATTTAGCTCTTCTCATCATATGTATTGATATTGATTTCCATATCATGGCATCTAACATGTTCAAAATTGACCCATCAATCTTTGTGATTTATAACTCACCGTAACAACTATGGCCCCGCATAGATACTTTTGCAACTAGTGTAATCCAACTTACAAGAATTAACCATGTTCATTCACCGATGTTAGAATTACTTTTAATCCGATCAAAACTCATGCAATGCTATGGTTGGCTATCGCATGCGATGATAGAACAAATTATCCAAATACTCGCGAATTTTTAGAAGTTATGTATGAAATGGTCTGAGTCATGATTATAATGTTCTTGAGAAAAATATTTTCATGAATATGTTGTATGCAAAGTTTTATAACTATCTTCTCATCGAGGTTGGAAAATGAATGTTGATTATATCTTTGATGTTATATAGTCAATGTTATCACTTATATATAACTTATGTTCATGTGTTTAACTGATAAAACATCGACATTTGATTTGGAATCAACTGGAGAAGTACATTGTACATAGAAGATGATCATAAAATGATGGACATAACAATGCAACCAACGACATAGTTGATGAGACAAATGAAGAACTTGAGGAAACTCTAAATATGGTAAAAGAAAAATTTCATGAATTAGATTATGTTGTCTATTTTATATCCAAATAATTTTCTTACATATTCACATTCCATATATTATGATAATGAGAAATGTTTTTACGTATTTGTGTAATGTTCTTAACTATCCGTGTAATGTTTTTATTATGATGTATAATGTATATGTTTTTAAATCTTAACTATGTTGACAAAATTTTCAACTATTTGAGTAAAATGTTATTGTATTAGAGACCCTGTTTACCATAGCTTTTCAGCTCCATGAATTTTTAGATAAAAAGCTTGTTACGTGAACGTGTAGATTCTCAAACAAGCTAGCTGAAGCTAACCAAGTTAGCTTGTTGATAAAAAAAGGTTACTTGACCAACTACCATCTAATTAATCAGCTATCATCTAACTTTTCAGTTAATTTTGCTAAACAAAAACCATATTATGAGTGATGAGTGATGACCTAGGTTATAATATTCTTTACTATATTAAATGATGTTCTCAACTATTTAGGTAATGTTATGTTGATATATATTTAGGTAATGTTCTTACATCTTCAATTAATGTTTGTAACACAGGTGAAAATAAAATGACCCGACTAAATGACCTGCAAAAATATAAAGAGATAATCTAGCAAAAGAGTAGTATTTCCATTAGATATTATAATTTCACTTTTTTATTACATTAAAACCCAAAGATCCTAAATAAAAAGTCACAGACAGGGACGAACGCAGAAAATTTGGTCAGCAACATCAAAATTTATAATTTATAATGAAGGAATATGTTAAAAAATAATTATGACAATATTATACCAATACAAAATTAAAATCTACACTGCAAATATAATAATATAAATATAGCTTGCTAAAGATAATGAAGTGCAACTCATTTTGTAATACGCGTCATCTCCAATTAATAAGTTAGGGGTTCGAAATAGTATTTAAAGGCTGAGTGGTAATTAGTTAATTATCCTCTTCAATTTTTTTTTTCAGAACAACAAACTAGAATACAATATGCTCAAAACTCAACAAGGAAGAAGTATAATTCAGTTGTTAGTAAAACACTTCATTTTTAACTAATAGATCGGAGATTCAAATCAACCTTTTCCTTTAATCGTGTATAAAGAAAAAGGAAAAGAACGTGCTCAAAACTCAAAAGCACATACATAATTGAGGTAGAAAACTGAGTTTTCAGTTCAATGAAGAAAAATAGCAGAGAGCTAAGAAAGCTGAAAAAATCCTCTTTTTGCAAGATCGAACACTTAGGGGAAAGCTCGCTAACTCTCTTTATCAATCACAACAACAAACGAAATGGAGAAGGATGAGAGATTGGAGGATAAGCTGCTTGGTTCAATAAACTGGTTGATGCTCTTTTTTTGTTTTGGTCTTTGTTCTTCCCGTATATTAAGACTTTAAGAGGTTTATAGGATCAGGGTACAATAAGTATTTCACATTTAAAATTCAGTCGCATCATTAAAAAGTTCATATGCACGGAATAGAAATTTGAGACAATTATAAATTAGTGTCATCTTCAAATCTTTCTACTTAAGTGATATATAAAAAACTTCTTACAAATTAATGTTTATATATTCAATTTCAAATTAAATACTAAAGATAATATATTTAATAATCAAAATAAATTTACAATTCACTAATTAGATCCTGTTTAAATTTAATTACATTAGAATAGTGAATAAAGTAATATTATACAAGCATCATCAAATAATCAAGCATCATTCAACCACCTTATCTTTTTTTCTAATTTATTTTGATCTATCTCAAAACATCTTTTTTTTCCAATTTTACAAACATTATTATTTCAATTTTACAAGCATCATTTTTTCAATTTTGCAAACATATTTATTCCAATTTTTCATTTTTTAATAAAAATTTAACGCTTATTATAATCTCCAAGCATCTTTCTTCCAAATTTAATTACAAACATCATTTAACATTATATTACAAACATCATCAATATGAAACAAGATTATATTAGTACTGGAATCATCATTCAACATTACATTACAAAAATCGTATAATTCAAGCATTAAATGTGAAACAAATATTATATTAGTACTGCACACATTATTTAGTAAGCATCATATTTGTACGATACATAGTTTAACATTAAATTATAAGCATCACATAATACAATCATGCAAAACGAAACAAAAATCATACTAATTAGTAAAAATTTTTGACAATAAAAGATGTAGGAACCTAAAAGTTTGATTACTTTAATTATGATATTTGTATCAATTAGTTGATGCTTGTTTAATTTGTTTTAAGTTTTAACTGACATGTGAATGTGTTTTGATATAGTTTTCTATAACTATGATATAAATTTTATCAATCTAATGTATTTTATTTTAAATTTACTAAAATTACTAACTTGTAGAAAGTTTATCACTAATTTGTATGAAGTTTTTCATCTATACTAAAGTGTAAGAAGTCTTTAAAAGTTATACTAATTTGTAATTATCTCTAAAAATTTACATGCCTTTAATAAGAAAAATAATTTTTTCATAGTTAATAAAAAAACTGATCCTTTTTTTATTTATAAAATATAAATAAGTGGGGTAAATTTTAAATTAGTCCTATTTCTCTATACTTGGGCCCTATTTGTCATACTGTTTGAGTGATCATTTTTCCACTTAAATTGAATATTTTAAAAAAATAATCAATTTCAATTGAAATAGCTCACTCAAATTCTATACTAAATCGTGAATGATGTGGATTTAAGGGTGACCACAAAATGAAAAATTCCCATTACTCAGAATCGAAAAATACAGGCGCGCATGGCGCACGAGGTGTCGATAATCATTTCAATAAAAAGCTCAGAGAGATTCCATTGGTGCTGTACTGGTTAGTGAAGAAGCGTCAGGTGAGTTTATGGTCCATAATCATCTCTTTACAGATTATATATTCCATTATCTGCTCTCAAGCATGGTATAGTATATATCCCACAAAAAAGAGCAATTCTTTCCATTTTTAGTAGACAAAATTAAAGAATTGGGACCATTGTCTTCCTTTCTGTATCTTTTATCAATGTCTATATATGATGTGCCTAAGCGGCTGAGCCTAATGTATTCCCATCTTCTCATTGAATGAAAAAACACATAAAGATTGAAAGTTTAGGTGTTTATGGATATGGATTTCTTGGCAACATCTGAAGGCCAAATAGCCATTGCTGTTACTGCTTGTCTTGTAGCTATCGGCGTCGTGTACTTTTCGTTTTCCTCCCCCAAGAAACCCAAAGGTTATAGCTTGGCTTGCATAGTTATGACTGTTTGTTAATATTCCTCAAAGACTTTTATACTAACATGTTTTATCCTTGCAGTGGTCTTGGACCCTGAGAATTTCAAGGAGTTTAAGCTAGTCAAGAAAATACAGCTGAGCCATAATGTTGCTAAGTTCAAATTTGCTCTTCCTACGTCCACTTCTGTGCTTGGACTTCCTATAGGACAACACATAAGCTGCAAGTTAGTGCCTTTTGTTTCCTCATCATGTTTATGAGTTTATGTATGTTTTGCTCATAACATACTCACTCCGTCAGGTCTGAGTAATATTATAACACCATATACTACATTCTAGTACGTCCAAAATGGTAAAAGTGGACAACTTCTATTGGACGGGGAGTATGCATCACTAGCCAAGTGATTACTTAATTCCGTTGTTTTCATGTTGTCGTTCTAGGGGTAAGGATAGTCAGGGTGAAGAGGTTATCAAGCCATACACTCCGACTACTTTGGATTCTGATGTTGGATACTTTGAGTTAGTTATAAAGGTACATTCCCTTCTACTTATTAGGTTCTCTATGTTGAGGTATATTGTAAGGATTATTCTTTATAACTTGCATTGCCTCTGAATTTTTACCCCTGGATAGATGTATCCACAAGGAAGAATGTCCCATCATTTCAGAGAGATGCGTGAAGGTGATTATCTGGCTGTCAGAGGACCAAAGGTACGTATTTTGAACTTCTTTTGACACTTGCTGAGAAAGGTTTATTTAAGCATTTACATTAGACTATATTGACGACATATTTAAGGAGTCTGGTACGTAGTCACCTGGGCTGTGGTCGGTCAAGGTTGAAAAAGAGGGAAGGGGTCGGATTTCGTTAGGCTGTGAGCCGTGATGAATTGTGGTGTGCATAAGCGTATACTGTAATTGTTCAATGCTTGCATCTCTTGATTTTTTACCAACTTGGATGTTAGCCCTTACTGTCTCCTAAAGCTTCCACTTCATCATGCATTTGGTATGATTGTCTCCACATTCACTTCAAAGTTCAAAGTTGCTTTTACATTAATCACTTCAGAAGAATAAAAGTTTTCGCAAGCAGGCACTTATACTGAAGTGTCTGTGGAACAGATCTATTTTTGAGAACCATTATAAAGAGTATGGTTGTTTCTGTTTTCCTTATCCACTTAGATACTTGTAGCCTTTGAAAATTAAACTTGTTCAGTATGGAAAGCTAGCCCCTTGTAAATCAGTCAATATATCATATATTGCTAATTGCTACTCAATTAATTATCAGTTAATCTGGAGCTAAATTCTGTAAGGTAGTTTGAATAATTTTGTTAATTACTTATTTTTTGTTCTGTGTGCTTGTGTGTGAAATTTCGTATGTTGTTTGTAACCAATGATTGTTCCTCAATTCTAACAAATGTCTGATTTATTTGGAATTTGTTCTATCGAAATCAGGGCCGTTTTAAGTATCAACCAGGCCAAGTGAGAGCATTTGGTATGATTGCTGGAGGCTCTGGAATCACACCAATGTTCCAGGTTTATATTAAGTGGTTTTTCTATAAATGATCTTTTACGATTTGCTAATTTATCCGATTGATGGATTTTCATAGATGAAAGTTAAAACACATCTTTTTCTCATTCTTGAACTTTTGTTTAGGTTACTAGAGCAATTCTGGAGAATCCCCACGACACTACAACAGTGCATTTGATTTATGCTAATGTTACATATGATGACATTCTTCTGAAGGTGATATTTATATATGTTTTCTTTCTCAGCTTGTTTAGTCATAAATCCATGTACATAAATAGGTGTTGGTTTACAGATCTAACTAAACCAGCTTGCACTTCGACTTGCCATTTATGTGAATCAGTGAATGTGACGGCCAGATCCAAGTGGAATTTTATTTGATTGATTTCTGTCAGCTGTTTTTTCTGCGTAACCACTGGAATACTATGTGAACATTTCTTTGTGCATTACTGAGTGCCAATGTTAGGGCAACAAACTGTCTACTAGTAGTAGTATATTGATGAACTGGCAGTGGAAAGATCAATTGTCTTTTTACCATTTGCTTGTTGCAGGATGAATTGGATTATCTTGCTGACAACTTCCTACACAAGTTCAAAGTTTACTATGTGCTCAATCAGGCAAGTTTATCCAATTAAGTAAATTTGCGTTGTGCATTTTTAGTGTTTTTAGTACTCTTGACATGTAAATTTTTCTGCTTCTTCTATGCAGTTTATCATTCTTTTTTCAACTACTCATTTGTTGATTTGATGTGGATTTGTACTCTAGATTTGAGGGGTTTATTATTATTGTTGTTGTAAAAGGAGGTGTTAGTGCTTCATTCAGGCAAATTAAACTACATTCTTTAGGTTTTATGAAAATCTTCTGTTTGTTTATTTCTTAACGGTTCATCTTGAGAATTTTCCTCTTAAAGATGCTGCTATGTTCTGATCAGGCCTCAAAACTATTCCCAAAACAATCATATATTCTCTGAAGCTTGGCAAATTCAGCCCTTCTCCTTTCAAAGTTTGATCTAAAAAAACATCAGATATCTCTTTTGCGATTTGCCAATATGATTTAACCCGGCATACATTGCTACCAATGCCAGTTTTGCCTCTTTTTGCTCTCTTTCTTGATGAGTTTTAAAACATATTTTTCTCTTCAAAATATTCCTAGCATCTACAGAAGAAGTCTATTTTAGCATTTTGCAGGTTTCAACCTATAGGTAAAATACTCTAAACCAAATACGAGAATACTGATCAATAATAATTCATGAGTTAAACTTTTGTCCTAGTACTACTAGTTAAATCCTTTTACTGGCTTCTCTGGTTTTAATAGCGCCTGTATCGACTTGATATTAATCTCCAGAGTGGTTAATCTATTGACTGCTTTCTTTGCTTCAGCCACCTGAAGAGTGGAACGGTGGCGTTGGATTTGTGTCAAAGGAAATGATTCAAGCTCACTGCCCTGCACCAGCCTCTGATATTCAGATCTTGAGATGTGGCCCGCCTCCCATGAACAAGGCCATCGCTGCTCATCTTGATGCTCTCGGATATTCCTCTGCCATGCAATTCCAGTTCTAACTTAATCTAATTCCTTGTCTGTCTGTCCATTGCGCTTCATTCTATAAATGTCAAAACTCATTTCATTGCACATTGTGACATTTTGATTCTTTTTGCTTCTTTATATGATGAATTACTATGTAGAGGAAAGCTGAACCTTTCAGAAATCATAATAAATCCGTTTTTCCCCTCAGATGAGTCGCTTGTCAGGCCGGTCTGCGTGGAGAAAAGTCTTGTCTTTATAATGCTCTGAGCTTAGTAATTTTGTCCCAACATCTTGTCTTGAGAGTGATAAAAGGCAGATCAAGCGCAATAGACAAATTGACAGTTTTGTTAACTCTAAAACTGCATTTAATTTTGTAACATGTAATGAGAAATTGAGGATTTAGTAGCTAGATTTTGTAAGTGTGAATTTAGTAGGCTGCCATTTGGTGGTTAGTGTTGCAACTAGGGTAAAATAATCACTCAACCTCAGTTATTTGCGTCCCAAACGACTATCATTAAGTAAGAACGTACCTTAGTTAATTAATTCCGTACCAAACAGTGAATCACTTTACATCCATTCGCACAATCATGTCATTTCGCTATCTAGCACATGCTACACGCGCCTAATTCAACTTCAACATTTATCAGGCTCGTAAGAATGGCTCTCCATCCATCATTAAACCCTTTATCACTCGAATAACCTACTGTTGGTTAATCATTTGGTTATTATGCAGGGGGTAAGGCTGTGCAAAATATTCACCGACCTTCCCCAACCACTGCCAACAGCGGAGGGCATACCACACGGGGGTTTGCCCTTTATTGTTCACTGAGTTCTTGTTCAAGAATCGGACAAAAATCCACAAAATGTTTGGTTTCTCAATAAAAATTTTGGAATCAAAATTTCAATCCTCCTATGCTTATTACAACATCAACTGTAAACTTCAAATGACATAAAATTTCAATGAAAAATGTGATTGGCAAATGCAAGAGCTGGATCATGGCTCTCATCCTCATCTTCTTCATCTTGCACCGGCTGCACCAGATGATGAATGCTGGGCTCAAAGCTGTTGGTGGGAACATCTCCAAAGTTTGGGCCGAAGTTGTTCATGTTCATGAAGTTGTTGGAAGCCGATGAAGCGTTGGAGTAAGAAGGCTGCATCATTCCAATGTGCTGCTGCTGTGGACTCTGAAGGGCATTTGCCATCGCAAACCTGCTGCTCATGAGTTGGTTTTGCACCACGGACAGCTCTGTTTGAAGAGATTGCACCTACATGTATTTACATCATCATATATCGATCCATCACCATGGTACAAATTCAGAAACTTTGATAATTTTCATATGGTTGGCAACAACATTTTCAAATAAAAGTATCATGAATAATGATGTACAATCACTTATTAATCTTGGAGGGAAAAAGTAGTTTATATATTAACAAAAAATTTGAATCTCCAACTTTTTATCAATGATAAAATTTTCGGTAGACTAATAAATTCCTTTATTTCTTATTAAAACAAAAATCACCTGTTGTTGGAGGGCAACAATAGTAGACACACAACCATATACCGGATCTGAGAGCCGAGCCTGAGCCTCATACGATATGGTGACAACCGCATCATGTCGCCTATTTTCCGGAATGTGCATCAACAGCTTCGACACATTGCTCGCCCCAAAAACCTTGTGCACCGCCGCAAAGCGTGCTGCACCCTGGTCAGAGCCAAAGTGGGGAGCAAAAATGCAACCACTGATACACTTCCTCCTCAAGAATTTGCATGCGCCACACGGTGCACTTGGTGGCGCGGCAACATCAGCAGCGGCAGCCACTTCGGGAACATGGTTCGTGACCACGCGCTTCCCCCTCCCTACGCGGCGATGCTCGGACGTGCCGTCCATTTGTAGCTCCTCCATGCAGAAAATAAATAACAAATGTGAATTAATGAATGTTCAAGGAAAATGGTTGAGTTAGAAGGGGTATTTAAGAGTGTTAAGCATTGTGTTTAGTATCATAATTAACATGAAGAGAGGCACGTAACTCTCGTGAAGGGTTGGCAAGATTAGTGAACCTTTAGAGAGAGAATGGGTTGGTGTGTGACTTGTGCAAAGGGAGTGTTTAACTTTCATGCTAATATATTTACATATATCATCATCATCATCATCATCATTAATTATTTATTGAACTCTATAAATTTGTTTTCATAGAAATAAATTCTTAATTCTCCCCATATCCTTTGTTAGTTAGGATTAAAACTTAAAAGCTTATTGTTCTATAGGAAATTGTTCCAAATTTTGAAGTAAAAGGGACTTTAAATCTAGTTTCCAATTATAAATATGCATGGGTCGTTGATAGTATGTACTTACATTGTTACTCCATAAGGATACATAAGTTGTAAAGCGACATTGTATGCATTTGTTAAACATACCGTTATACATACATGAAAGTCATGTTTTATCCAGGTAGTTCCAGCTCAACATCAACAAGTAAAGTAAATAAATGAATATGAAATACGTGTTTATCCCACGATAAACAAATAGAAGTTGGTGATGGAATGTATTTTGGTATATAACAAACAAGGCTGTCCTGTTGCGAAGGCACAAGATATGTGCTGCCCGTGGCGTGTGGAATGGTGGAAACCAGACGTTTTTAGGTAACAAATCATGCTAGGGAGCACCTATTATCATTCATAACTTTATCATATGGTCTGTTTTTTGTGATGGAGACATGCCTTCCCCATTCACAGGGAACTACTATATTCTTCATCCCGCCACCACCCGTCATCCGACGGGTTAAAACATTTTCAACTGCAACATCTGCAGCGACTATGACGAATAAGATTAACTGTCGTGGACGTGGTAACATTACACATCATCCAAACAGTCGGATTTTTTTATACGCCCGTAATTATTATTATGGATCAAATTCTAATTTGGTCTAGCTTCAGGGCTTGGACGAAATGTTCAAATCCATAAAGGAACAAGTACTCAAGTTATAAAGAAGAAAAGTTTGGAGGCTCATTTAAGAAGACTGGAAAAAAGCATAATGCACTTTCTTGTATTTGTACCACGCGTTAGGTTGTACAATCCCAAATTCTAGGGATTTAGAATATTCTGCAATGTTATTGGTGCAAAAATCAAATAAGATTTATGTACAATCTTATTTTAATATCTGCTCCATTTATGTAAAATGTTTTCAATTAACTATATTA
Organism: Plantago elongata; assembly: GCA_036897095.1. Classification (NCBI taxonomy): domain Eukaryota; kingdom Viridiplantae; phylum Streptophyta; class Magnoliopsida; order Lamiales; family Plantaginaceae; genus Plantago; species Plantago elongata. Next base: position 12,116 of record JAYMSP010001246.1, read on the forward strand.
ATGTCGATTATTAATTACTTGTTAAACTATAATGATGTTCTCTTCAAATGAAAATCACTTCAATTCAGTTCAGTTCGATTTAGTTATAATTTATACCTTACTCTAATTCAGTAAATCTCAGTTAAAGAGAACACAACCTTAATAAATCATTAAAGTTGAAGAACTATTTGATCGGTTTCACTAAAAACTAAACAATTTACATTTTAAAGTTTTTTAAGAGTTCTATATTTCATTAGATGGAAATAAACTGATAGATGGAAAATCGTAATCTCAAATAATTCCATTGTCCTATGCAGACATACCCGTGGACATGATCATTCAAAGGTCGTGTTTTATCCTCGGAGCATGGAAGGACGAGGAGATTGAGTATATTTAAACAGAGTTGTTGAACCACATCGCCAGATCCAACAAGATGACAAAGTACTCGTGGAGATGATTTCTATATATGAGCATCAAAATCAGACTCTAAATGGCAAATTGGTGTGTTAACAAAGACTGCAATGCGGAGGGGGAGAGAGAAAGGACTGCGAGACACCTAATTTATAAGAAATACGTATATCGGTGTACCTAGCCAAGATAATAGCTAGAAAGGATGTTAAAAATTAGAACATAGGTTATTCATAGAAGTTTGAGTTGAGCCTAGAATATAAGGAGTATTAATTATGAAAATTGCTGTGGCAAAGGTTATAGTAACCGTATATAAATACATTATAATAACCTTAACGAATATTTAATTTCAAAAGTTAGAAGGAACTCAATATCAGAACAAGTTGAGCCCTCTCTCACTCTCTTTCTCTCATAAAATTATGTATCTTTTATTCGACGTTGTTCGGATAACAATCAACATCAAATATTCAGTTACAAACATATCATGCTTAAATATGAGTAACTAACTAGAAAGTTTCTCGGTTAAACACATGAAGACAAAATGGACACAGAAAAGAACATATAAAATATGTGTATGTGCAATGAAAAAATCACCTTCAGATCTGTCAAAAATAATCGCACTCGATTAAAAGTTCGGGCTCAAGTAATTATGCAATTGATGAGTGGCCAACTAAAAAGTCACTAGGTCTCGGTTGAACGAGTGAGGATAATGTGTGAATCAAAAATAATATATATATATATATACACATACACACACACACACACATACATATGTATGTATGTATGTATGTATGTATGTATGTAAATTGTATGTGCAGTGAAATCTCACCCTGAGAATTTTCATAAATAATTACGCTCGGTTGAAACCCCCGGCTCAAGTAATTATGCAAATAATTTTTGTTTCAATGGAAAACCGACGAAGTTGCACTTTAACCCCTTCCCTGCAACACCCTGGCTGCTTATTCCCGAGAAAAGATGCACAAACATTAATTTGACAAAATACAATATTGAAACTGCAGTGCATGTAATGCCCTAGTTTAATATGATAAAAAGTTGGCCCGTAAATTAATTATAATAAAAAATTGACATAAATTCAGAACGTACTGTAACGTAACAGATCAAATGCATAGAATACGGATGTATACTAAACAAACGTCGTCTACATTCGACGGAGCTCATTTCATGCATGATCATGAGTTCAGTTCATCTTCTTCCACTTAAATTCCAGTTCCACTTGTTACTTGTCTTTTCCACTGCCTTCATCCATTTTATCTATATATTATATACTATGATATTGATATGATTTCCATTCATTCAATAAATATCTTCATATATAGCTTCTGTTTCAAAAACACCTGCACCATCTTGAGCAGTTCTGTACCCATATACAGATATATACTATATTGATGGGAACCTGGATCAATCTGACTATCAACCAATCTGTAATATGAAATTTTCTTGTTTTGAAATGATGGCTGAAAGATCTGATGAAAGAAACAAAATTTTGTGTAATGTTTCGATCGAAGTTTCACGCGAAAGCAGAAAATAAATTTTGTTTATGCAAATTGTAAATGCAAGAATGATGCAGTTCAGGAAAGAAAGCATGCAGAAAGCTGTAAAATGGCACACGAAATTTATGTGGTTCGGTTATAAAAGTGCCTAAGTCCACTCCTTAAGAATTTACTCTTGGTATTCCACTAAGATCCTTAATAGACCACTTACAACCTCAATCACTCAAAGACAACAACCCTTGTACTTCCCTCTTACTCCGTCTAAGTTATTCCATCTATTCCCATCTAGACCATGTGACTCGTGCCAAGAAGTAATCCAACTTCTACTACTAACAAGATCTTAAAAACTCTCATGATTGAATGAAACCCACATATCTCTCTCTTTTCTATACATAAGCTCAATGAATATAAATAGAGAGATTTGAAGACAACTACATTGATAGAACTCGTTGTAGCACTGTTGTCTTGCTTCTTCCTTCTCCAGCCTTGAACTCTTTATAAAATAGAGGAATATGAACGTTTGAAACAACATTTAGTCTGTTCTGATTTGCTGGAAGAATACGTCTGACTTGAAGAGTAACGTTTTCAAGTCACGTTAGTTTGCTGGAAGTCTTAATCAGTTGAGATTTACTACGAGAATTTTATTCTTGAAAGAATTCTGCAAATAACAAAAGAATATCCAAGATATATCTCCAACAAAGTCCATTAAATTTGAAATCTCTTTTAAATATATTTGAAATCTTTGTTTGACCAAGAGATTATAATCCACATAATAAATAACATTATAGTCCAGAATCTCTAATTTTAAAAGGGAAAAACGTGTACAATATTTTTCTACCATAAATATATTAAACATAATTAGAAATTCATTATGCTCGGAAGATTGATCGAAACATTAACATTTCAGACGATGTTTCAAAATGGTTGCAGATGGATGAAAATCAAATTTAACTTGGGCAACATTACATAGATTTAGTGGAGACATATTAAACTTATGAAAATGTTAGTCCATGACATAATGTTTGTTATCATCACATATGAATTCAACTTTCCAGGTCAATACAATCAACCCAAAAAAATTATGTGCGGTATATAAGGTTCAATTAGAACATCAATTATGTATTCTACTAGTTTACTCTTTAAGATTAAACCCACAATACACTTAAGTACTAAACAATATACTTCCTCGAGGCACCTACCGGAGAACACTCTACTCTACTCTACTAAACTCTCATCTTCAATGTATTAAACTGAAAGGGTGATGGGGTATTTATAACCTCTACAATGACTAACGGGCTCTAGCTCATAAAACATATTCTAATATATTCCTTACTTGGCAATAGACTCCTTCCTAACTAAGTAGCTTAGCCTCTAGATACTAAGTAGACTACGATTCATGGTCAACTAACCAACTATATAAATTCAATACATAATAAAACATTGATCTGCATGTGTTAATTCGTCACATTACCTCGCGTGGAAATGGACCTTGTCCTCAAGGTTAAGATATTCCTCAAGTGCTTCTTTCATTCGTCAACTGACAACTTTTGTATGTCTTGAACAACAACCCGACGTACCCTCCACGACGACTCTATACACGACGTACTAGCTACCTCCGTCCCAATTTCATCTTCCCACATTCCATTTTGGTCTGTTCTAGTTTTATACTCCATCCGTCTCATTTTCATTTTGTATTACATTTTGGTCCATCTCAACTTCATCTCAACACCCCTTAAATGACAAATCACTCTCATACTTTATATATCATCTCTCGTACTTTAGTCACTCTGTTCTACTTTATTCATTATTTTTTTCTATCCACATCTCTCATATTTTATCACTATATCTCTTATTTTATTTCAATGCTTTCTTAATACTTGTGTCAGGACACGGAAGAATATGAACTCGAAACTGAAGGAGAATTCTGGATCATTTAAATGAAAATTCTTTCATCTATTTTATACATCAACTCTCCTACTTTATTTACTATTTATCATAATTTACGTACGCAATTTTTTAAGTTATCATTATTTATCATAAATTGGAGGGACTAACAAGTTTTGCGCCAGCCATGGCATACAACCGTACCGTACTTATTTTATTTTGAACTGAGCTTATGTTTTCAAAATCCATGTCATAGTGTCCTGCACGAATTTGTTACATTGAAACTTCCACGGTTTTCCATCATTGTTTTACAGTCACTATATAGTTGTGGGCGCCTACAGCTAGACCATACTATCCGGAATAAACTAGTTGATAGTGTAATGGTAAATATGAGTCAAACCCTATCAAATAATTTGAAGGGAATCGTATTATATACTAACTGAAATATATTTTGTTGTCCAGATTAATTAATATGATTAGATATTTAATTTATAAATGATTGAATAATTGATACATTAATTGATTTTTAACAATTTAATTAGTTGATTTGCTAAATACTCCCTCAGTTGTAAATAAATGTTCTATTTTAACTTAAACAGTCAACTGTTTTCAACTTTAACTACAAATTAATCTTAAATCATAATAATTAATAATCTAATAAAATTATTTTATTAAAATTAATTATTAATTTGTAAAAATTATTTTCTATTATAGTTTAAGAATAATTTGTGGTTAAAGTCGATACCGGTTGACTTTAGGAAGGTATCCTTTGGAACTGAGGAAGTACTGTATGTAAAAAAGTCCAGCTGAATTTTCTAATAAAATGATGAATAAGTTTATTATATCAACTAGGTTATTAAGGGGCAGATTGACATGACATTTGAATGATGATTTTGATGAAATTGTATTTAAAATGAAATTGAAATGGAGTATTTAAAGTATATTTTAGACTAAATTACTGGGGGCATTTAAATGCCACTCCCATTAGTTCCCTAACTACTGGTCAGGTGGTCAAGTAATATACTTACAAAATATAATCTCATCAAGTTGATACTTGTGCTAAACATATAGTCTCCACGTATATTGTTGAGTTTGAGGATACCAAAAATTGTTTTGTTTTACGAGTAATTAAAGTCCAACTATTTAATCAAGTTCCCTTCTCACCCTGCTTGCAATGGGATTTTACGAGTTGAGTATCTAATCCTCCATCTAAAATAATTCAATCATATTTTTTATGTACCTACTCTTTTATTTTTTTTTATGTAATTTTTTTCATTTATTATAATAATTTTAAACGAATCAAATAGCATTGAAACCAATCAATCAAACAATTATCGATTGATTCCTCCAATCAAATCGGATATGGAGTTGTAAGCAGCTCGATTAAAGTTGTTATGGATTGGAGCTGCCTTACAGCTATAAGTTGGTGTTGTACATCTCCAATTTGATTTGTATTATGACCAATTAAAGATGTATGAAGCTCGATTTTCAAATTCATCCTTAATTCAAATGATATGTTTGATCTTTATTTAAAGTTAGAGAAATATTATATATTCAAATAAAAGTTGGGGGCTAATTTGATATTTTTTGAAATATTACAAATATTACAAATATTACAAGATATCCATGAAGTTGAATCACAATCTCTCAAAATGGGTTAGTGTTTAGCAACTTCCAAAATCTCACATAATCTGAGAGGGAAATTTTCTTCTCCAAATTTTAGTTCGAATTTAATTAAATTTATGAACTAGAATGTATTTGTTTTAACATGTAATTAGATGCAATCATAATTATTCGACTAAGTGATACTAATGTGTAATTATGACATCTAAAAAGAGGGACAAATTGTTGTGTGTAAAATTATAAAAACGGTTGGGACGTCAAACATTTACATAACATCTAAATAGATTGTTGTGTGTAAAATTCCCGAATCACCTAGGTTGTGTTCTGTTCAACTGAGATATACTGAATTGGACTGAACTGTACTGAATTGAACTGAACTGGATTGAACTGAAGTTAGAAATAAATTATAACTAAATCGAACTGAACTAAAATAATTTTCAGTTGAAACCTTATACGATTTACTTTAAAAAATCGTGCACAACTCAAAGTTTCCTATGGGGTAGGGAACAACAAATTGAAAAGAATGACATTCTAAGGGGTCACATTGAGTTATAAGCCTTTAAATAGCACCCGTGTGCACGTACATTGGGATTGCTCTTCAACTACTACTTCTACACCTACATGCTTTGAGCTGCTTTCTTAGATTCTGTTTCTCTTTCATAGAATTTACTCAACTTTCTCAAACATACACACTCCAATTTATTACTACTACAAGTTGGCAATAATAAGTGCAAAAGAAGGCATGGAAGATGAACATCAACAACAACAACAAAGACAAGAAGACGGTGCAGACAAACAAAAAGACGCAGTTAATCCAAAAGCGGACAAGAGAAGTGAGCCCGTGAGGTCCAGATGGACACCGAAACCGGAGCAAATCATGATCCTTGAATCCATCTTTAACAGTGGCACAGTTAACCCTCCCAAAGAGGAAACTCTCCGAATTCGGAACCTTCTACAAAAATTCGGCCCCGTCTCAGATGCCAATGTCTTCTACTGGTTCCAGAACCGTCGTTCCAGGTCTCGTCGCAAGCAGCGTCAAATCCAGGCCACGCTCACTACTCCGCCAGCTGCTGCACCCAAGATTAGTATGTTTGATCATACCCCATTGCCTGCAGCAGGCAGCTTCGTGACCAATTTCGTACCTAATTACGCTGTTATCGGTTCAGGGTCGTCCTCATCTTCATCTGCGGCAGGAAATGCAAATGTTGGTCTAACTGATGATTTTTTCGACTTTTCGGCCCAAGAACTCGACCCAAGATCAGTTTTTCTGCCTTCTGCTGATGGCTCCACCAATTTGCATTACCAGCCTGCAGGTAATTCATACTTGATACATTTACATGATTGATTGAACCGGTTCAATTGTTAGTTTTGCATTTAAATATTTATTACTTTATGTACAAAAAGGCATTGTAGTTTTCCATGATAGAAACACGATATCAGCTTGTTTTGCTAAACATAGCAATGTGTTATATGCAGGTTTGATCACGGTGTTTATCAATGGAGTAGCAACGGAGGTCGGGAGCGGTCCATTGGACATGAAAGCTATGTTTGGTGAAGAATTTGTGTTGTTTCATTCGTCCGGGGTTCCGGTTCTGGTTAATGACTTCGGTTTTTCTGTCCAAGGCTTGCAGCATGGAGAATCCTATTTCCTGGTAAGTTCCAAACATCATCCTCCCTTTGTTATGCATTCGGTTTCCTATGTCCGGGTTCTAATTCGTAACGGTCTGTTTCGCATTGAATTATAATTCACATAAATATGTCAAACTTTGCCAAGGCTGATGACATATCAATTATTCTTAACCGTTAATATAAAATGTTCAATTCATCAGTCATATATTGAAATTTATTTTCTAAAGTTTCATTATATAGTGAAACTAAATAAGTTATATTTATGATTTATAATTTGAGTTAAAGTTGAAAAATATTAACTGAAATAGTTAAAACAGAATATTTATAGTGGGACAGTGAGAGTAAATGGTAAATCACAAAAAAGAATTAATTAAAAACATAGAAAATTTTATAATGAAACATATAAAACCAATTGAATAATCATGAATAATATAAATCTATCACTTATTTATTATAGACCTTCTTAATTACACACCTTATAAAACAACTATAAAAACCAATAATCGTTTAACTCTATCTCAACTATCATTTTACATTAAATCATAGTATTTAACTTAGGTAACTATTCATGTGTTAAACTGTTGATTTAATTCGCATCTTAACTAAATATCAAATATTCATTTGGACTATATTTTTTTCAACTGCAATTTTTTGAATTGAATTGTACCGATTTAAACTGAATTGAACTTAATTATGGTATAAAATATAATTACGTAAGGTTGCACTGAACTGAATAAATTTGAACCGAATATAACTAAATTAAATTAGATGAGTTTTAAATTGAAAATAGCATAACTTTAATAACTTTAAAATGTTCAACTTCATACCCATACTATAGACTTCTACAATATATCCGTAAACTCATTCAATTTAATTAAATTTAATTAAGTTTAGTTCAGTTCAACTCTGCTTAGTTATATTTTATACAACAATTCACCTCGATTTAGTCTATACCAATTCAGTTCAACTCAATTTTAAATGATTGCAGTTGAAGAGAACATAACGTGATAAAACTTTGTCAGATAAGAACTACTTTTATTTATAAAGACTTCCTTAGAAAACCGGATCTACCTTATATAATTAGTTATAAACATCACATTCATAAGTTTCATTTCACACATTTGTGTTTAGTATACATGTAATCCATATATACTCGTCTTGTTAAACGTGTAATGCTTATAATTTTATATTAAAATATTTTATAACGTTTATTACATGCATTAGTATAATGTCATTGAAGGAGTGAAAGCATTAAGTACAATATAACACTGACTATATTTCACTAAAAGTTATTATTTATCATAGAATTATAGTTTAATTCAATAACATTATTTTTTCTGTAAAAATTCAATTCAAATTAAACAATTCAATTCAAGTTCTATACGAAACAGTCACTTGAGATGATTATCCAAAAAATATGTAACTTCATTTGTTAAATTCTTCTTTTCAATTATTTCCATACTTTTATCAATTACTTGTCTTATTTTTATTTATTAGTAATTTCACTCTAATTTATCAACATAAAACCATACTCATGTAGTAATATTCCAATTATAATTGTAAATCCGAAGGAAAGAGAGAAATGGGAAATGCGTAACGTTGATTATGTAATGAAGGTAGCTGGTATTGGCTATGGGAAATTGAACTTAACGTCAGCCCGATATTTAAATTCGTTTTTTCTCATGTGATGTACACTGAATCCCATTGTCATCGTCATGCTTTTGTATTCTGTAAGAAAATTTGTCTCCGAGTTCCAGCTAAAACCCACCATTTTCTGGAAATCTGTCGAGAATTCAAGTCAATAATAAACCATCAAATACTTCTACTATTAGTTCATCTGCCTAACTGTTCATATTCTTTTTCAGGTTCCAAGACAATCTTGAACCGGAGTATTAGCAACATTTTCTTGATGGCCTCTTCCTTTTCCATATTTCTATCATATTATATACATTTCTGTTTCATATATAATTATATATAAATATATTTTGTCATATACTTCTATTTATTAGTAATTTAGTAATGTAACAAGTGTTCACATTAAACAGCAGCTCTTGCAGACTTGCAGTTCCATATTCACACTTGTCACCATTCATAATAAAAATAAGATTCAAGATTTCAAGTTTCAAACCCTAAATATTCGACAATGATCCCAAAACAAATGTGTACTAAGAGGCCTATGAAATATCATAGACCCGAATCCCGATGTATTCGTCTTGAAGGTTATCAATTGCATCTACCAACGAGAAAAATTGGTTACTATGAGTAAGATGGATATAGTACAACAAGACACAGTTAGGGGAACATGTTTGAGGTTAGGGAATTTACATACAGTATAAAGGAACATGGGTCAAAGTGAGCCCAAAAGGAACTTGGGACCAGTCATAGTTACTACTCCAAGATAACAACATGACCGGATACATAATGGCAATAGGAATAGGCAACTTATTTCAGGGAAGGTGATTCTGTTTTCTGCATGGCGGAGGATGTCGATTCCATTGTCTGGACAGGAGGGGCTGTCACTTCAACCAAATCCAAGCTAGGGGTATTAGGGTCACCAGACCTCTCATGAATTTCACGGTATTCTTGGCATAGGGCGCATAAATGGCAGAAGAAGTGAGTCAATAAGTCTCCACATGGTGCTTCCTAAACAAAGATTCAATCTATTAAAAAAAGTAAAATGTCATAGAAAAAAGAGAGGTACACCAGCATTCAGCAAGTTTGAAATTCCAGATGATAAATTGGTGCAGCCGTGACTCAAGGATATATATAGCAGAAAATCATATAACCAGTCTTGTGTGTATACAGTACATCCACACATTCTTTCAGCAAGTCAAAATCTCATGAAGATTAAGCGAATAGAGAACAGGACGAATACTTTCAGCAAACTAAAACTCAGAGATGATCTGAAGATGGAACAGGTCAAGTTGCTCATATGTACAGAAAAGAATAGAAAAAAAGGTGAGCAGACACAGTATTAAGATTTAATGTCCCACAATGGAGAACTACCAATTCACAACCAGATCATAATTAACTAGAACGCTACCAACTGGTATAAACATATGAAACATAATCATAGCTTTGAGTTCCTGCTTGCTTGTTTTAAGTTTGCTTTTCACTGGTAATATAACAGCTTAGGTTTCTGTTAAATCAAACGGTAAAAACTCAAGATGACAAGTACTGTTTGAGATGCGGCATACACATTTTCACCAAAACATAGTATTACAAGAACTGAGTAGATGAGAATTGCTGTATGTTTATTCATGGAAACGAAACATTCCAGAATTCAGAGTGTTTGGTTAAAACCAATTCAAATTGAGTTCTTGTACACAAAAATGCAACTAGAATTGAGAAAATTCAATTGCAGTTTGTAGCTAGTTTTCTCCTCAATTACATACTACTTTTCTTCTCAATTCCCATTTTTACTGTCTTATCATTAATATGGAATATAACAAAGTTACAGAATCAAATGCAAAAGGCTCTAAGAAACTATGAATATACCTCCAGTTTGTACTTTGACCTTAATGTTTGTCTGTAGCCACAAGCATAGCATGCTACAAAGCATCCAGGTAAGCCCAACATGAGGCCATCAGTTAGCACACAGCAAACTGTGTTAAAAAGACCCCACAAGATGAAATGTGTCATACAAGACCCCAACAGAGTTCCTGACCCCAAAAACTCCGCATTTTTCCCGAAAAGATAGCAAGGGCAAACAAGTCCTATGCAACCTGGGTGAAAAAAAGCTTACTTGATTCATTACTAAGCTGTAAATGATCCTCCAGCGCTCATCATAAATTAAAAACTGAAAGGAAACATAAAAAGTAAATTTAACTCCTGGAAATCCCCATACCACAGCACAATAAATAAATATATTTTTTGCACTGAAGCTTTACAGGATTTAGATTAATGAAAATATTAACATGTTAAGAGTTATATGTTTTGTTGCATTCGAAGATACTGTTATAAGAAATTCCATGACATACATGTATCTTTAACTCTTACAGACATTGCCATACAGGTAAGCAATGATCTGATGCATCTCAAACCACTGCTCTAGCAAATACTAGGAACCATAGGTATCAAACTGATAAAACTTTTTCCCTTCAGAATCAAAATGATAAAAGACTTCAGTAATCCCAAACATATCAAATCAGAATTCACTTGCTGAGTCTAACTAGCAGGGCAAGGAAAAAGAAGCCCATTTCACTGCAAGCCTTTAATTATATAATTTGCAGAAGCCAACCTTTCAACAGAACAAACATTGAAATCACAAGACCCAACATGTTGTTCATATTAATAATTTAACAAAAGGTACCGCTATCTATGTTTTGCTCCTGCATAATCAAGACACAAGGCAGAAAGGAGCATACAGCTCGGCATATCATCAAAGCAAGCACATATTCCTGAAGACCATTGCACCGAGCCATTATTAATGTGGTGTTGTGTAGGTGTTCCATCTGCACGAGGTACTAAATCCGATTCTGTATCTGATTGACCGAGAGGAATATAAGGTGGTGGAACATATCTGGTTTGGCCTGTCATAATTGGTATAACATAAAAGTTTACAGCTCCGAGGTCCTATTCAACAGAAAAAGCAGTAACCTGAAGCAACCAACCAAAGAGAACCAAGTCAGAAAATTAGATTGCTATCTAACTTTCAGTGCACTACAAAAAAATCAGTACTGGAGCTAGATTACAAACTACCGGTCTTATTATAAAAATTCCTACAGAAAATTTAATGAAAGGGATTAATCAGAAGTCCATAGTAAGAATTACGGATGTATTGCAGGTACATGAGCTCCCAAGATATTTGGAACAAAAGTCAAGTTCAGGAGGTACTGGAGTAACGACATTCTATAAAAAATTGGAGTGATCTGTCTTCCTGATACTATCAACAGATGGGAACATACAATTTACAGCGTACATGTTGGACTGCAATGGAAGAGACCTTCCCGGAATCAATTCAAATACAAACATTACAAACTCAGAATTCGTAGCAACACTCTGTTTCTACTACCCATTGTCATGCTACCCACACTACCCCCAAAACTTTCATCCTGACCATCATATATTTTCTGGCCTTGCCTAAGGTTCCTATTATTGGATAATCAACATGCATGTGTAGATTTGGCCTCTACCAGTTTTGGCTTTAAAATGCAAATAAAAATTCTATCAACAGCTTGCTCGATTTCATACACTTGAAGCAATCACATGTTTTCATAAAGACAAGCTAATTCCCCGAACTAAATAGGCATCCTCTACAGTATATGATTTTGATAAATCACAACCCCTCCAAGAAATATATGTATAACTAGAAGTCGAGAATCAAGTTCATTTTTGAAGCCACTCTTAAGTCTTAACATAGGCAGTTTTACATAGCTTATACTCCTTCAATCCCCAGGCAAACATTAACAGTTCCCGTTGCATTTTACAAAAGAAATGGAGTGGTTCGCATATTCAAATGTTATCTGCACACGGATTCAAAAGTAGCAAATAATTTACAAGATTTATTTACACAAACTAGTCTCACTAAGTACAGCAGATTAAGACCAAAATTTACTTGGAAATCATCAATACCAAAGCAAGGGTTACAATAGACATAGCAGATTTGGGAATGGATGTTAGGCAATAAATCATACAGAAATAGGATAACAGAATTCAAATTCCATAATTCCGAGTGCAAAAATGGAAATAAAAATTAAAGAAAATGAATCGAACGATAGCAATTAGGGTGAATACGGACCTGAGAGGCAAAGAAATGTATAAGAAGAGTTGGTTGACAGGGTGTAGTAAATTATAGTCTTCTCTTCTTCTTCTGAAATGAAACCAAATCGGAGGTGAAATTTGGTGTACCTGCAAACCGCATTGCGGAATGAATAAAGATCTAGATAATCACGGTAGTTAAACTAATACAAGGAGTCAAATCTAAGATAATCGGGTGGTCGTAACTTATGCTGTCTACACAAAGGTTCAAGTCTAGTAATTAGAGTTTTATTTAGCTTGAGAAATGCAAATGGAGATTAATTCCCATTTAGAAATGTCAAGAGAAGGGTTAAGATTAACTCAATAAGGCTTAATGAAGCACATAGACCATATGAACCCACATAGCTTTTTGGGCTACAAGTTTAGATTAGTTATTTTGTAGGATCTTTGAGTGCATTGTCATCCTCTTGCTTGAGAAGACGTCCGAAGGTAGTGTTCCGGATCTAAACGTCCGAAACCGATTGTGCCCTCCACTATTGACGTGCTTTGATTTGCCATATTTGGTTTTCTTTAGGTTCAGATATAGATTCATATGTGATTGAGGTCTGGACTTGTTTCCCTTCGGACGTAACATTTTGGTCCGGATATCTTTGTCACGGTATTCTTGCATGTTTTGGCCTAGCTTGACCTCGGATGGTCTTCATTTTGGATCCTGTTTTCGGATCCTTGAGGACTTTATCCTTATAATACCGTGATGTCTTAGGATCCATTCGTGAGACATCCAAATAATGGATTTGACATATTCCGTATCAACATATGTCCCCCTAGTTTCCAAGTATCTTAGTAGAAGATAGTTAGAAACTATAAAAGGAGAAGTCTTTCGTTCAATTCGTTCCATGAGAAAAAATAAATCAGGGTCTAATGGTTCTTGAAGTTCTTTCTTTTGAGAGAATCTTCCCCCCCCCCCCCCCCCCCCCCCCTCCTTTTTCTTACAATCTGAAGTAGAAGACCTTGGATTGTAACTCTGAGAAAGGAGTATTTGTATCTGAGAGATATTTCTCGAACGTCTGAACCAGAACATATCTAAGAGGATGTGTTCACCATCCAGATGTTGAGACATCCAGAGTGATTGTTTGCATGGTGCTACCCTGCCTGAGGCGGCGATTGGGTGACCAATTGTGTCTTTTCGTCTTCTAAGTTGTATTGTGATCGTTGGATCAAACAGATCAACGGTGGATCTGAACAGGCAAAAACAATAAATGCTTGTGTTGTCCAAATTATCCTCCTATAAATAGGGGCTGTCATTTTCATTTTTCACCGCTGTTCACAGAAGATTTAAACCATCTGAGGCGAAGAAAAGTTACGCGAGGTAAATTCTGCTTTCTTGTGTTTGATTTCGGATCTTTCAATCTTCGGATCCTAAGTATATTATTTCGATTCTTGCCATGCAGGATGTCGAAGAGTCAATCTGGTCCGTCATGTTGGGCGCATTATCAAGACGAATACGATGTTCGTCGCGTTGTGCCCCTTCCGGTTCCTATACCGGATCCTGACCACTTTGAGTTTTCTATTTTCCCGGGTATCAGGGGTGGCGAGACCTGATAAACTGTGACTGCGGGGTCTGGCACTCTCCTGCATACCCGGGTGTAGGGACTTTGGCGGATCAAATTATTCTTGATCCGAACTTGCGTGAGCTGCCGTGCCTACATAAAGACCTTTGGGAGTTCAAGGAGATTGGTCGCAGGTTCACTTGCTCGCAAGCTGCGGCACGGAAGAAGCACAAGAGGGAATCCCGGAGGAAGTGGCTAGCTCGGATGGCAAAGGTGGCAGAGGCAGACCCGGATGCTTATGTGGAGACTGATGAGTCAAGTACGAACGATCCAAACTGGTGAAGGCGGGGTATGGCCCGTTAAGTATATATGTAATTCACCAACTTTTGCTACTTTGGACAAAATTTTCCTTCGCCTTTTGTAATTATGGTCCGTATTTTGCTCCACTGTCCTCTTAGACAATTTTTCGGATATATATATCGAACTCATATATATCAAATTTTCCATGTTCTTCGGATAAAATAGATGTCTTGTTTATCCAAATGGTCCTCCATATGTTGCACTTAGAGTAGAACAACCGAAGTGTCAGGTGGAATATCTCCGAAGAAAATAAGTGTAGCAATGATCCATAAAATCAAATTGAAATCGTAAAGCCAGGGCAATACATCCGAACTTGTCGTCGTCGGTTCATGATATGGGGGGGGGGGGGAAAAATTGTCATCAAGTGCATTAATGTCCGACTACGTCTTTTTAACTTCCCAAATGATCTCACCCATTGGATCAGAAGTAGTGGGTGGTTAGATCGTGGCCACGATTGCCTTAGCGGTTTGATTTCCAAAATTATCCCCCTCTATAAATAGGAATGCTGTCAATGTCAATTATATCGCATTTCTAGAGATTGGATTTGTGCGCTAAATAGCATCCAAAGCAAATCACTTTGAGACGTCCAAAGCGGAAGCTGCCTTTGATCCAATATCCGAGCGAAAACAAGTAAGTATCCGAATCATTTAGCTCTTTATTTCGGAATGTTCTTACTTTGTCTTAGTCTTTACTGTTACTCATACGTTATGTTGTTTATTCGGAAGTAGTCTAGAAACATGAACACGTGTAGTCGAGTAGGATAACCCGAGTAGAACTGACCGTGCTAGCTAACTTTGAACTTAAGTTAGGACTAGGAAATCCAAGACCAAGGTCCAAAGAGAAATGCCTTAGAACAATTCATCGTAAAATGCTTGCCTAAGTTAACTCGGACCTTTTAGACTTACCCTTTCCTTCATCATTAGGATGTCTGATAGTGATAGCTAGAACGTCCAAGAAGGTCGTAGTTATGGATCCGATCCCGGGTCTAGCCCGGATACAAAGTCCTATTCCGTTACTTCGGAAGAGCCGGTTGATATTGAAGCCAGAGATGTTGCTGAAAAGCATAATCAAGGGTCCGACCAGATAGAGATCGATACCGACACGGAGGTAAGTGGCTCCTCCAGCCGTCTTGTTGTACCTGGTTCCATGGATCCGGATCGTCAAGATCACCCGATCGCTTCCACTTCGCAGGTCACAACCTTTCATCGCACTTCCACTCGAGAGGTTGGCGCTGCCTCCGGATCTGAAAGTAGCGAGCTTCCTCCCGAGGTCAGTTTCGTCTACCGTAACTTAGGCTATAACACTCGTATTTGGCCTTACCAATTACCGTTTATCCCGAATCCTCAGGAACCTCTGATTGAGATGGTAGAAGATACGGTCAATGAAGCCCCGAAAATAGCCATTTTCGAGACGGGTACGGAGGGCACTGTTCGAGCAGTTACCCCTCTCCGAATCATCGAAGTAATAGACATCGATGAGTTAGAATCTCTGGATACTGGGGCGACTCAAGCTGTTGTTCCTAAGGGAGAAGAGGAGGAGAACGAAGGAGCTGAAACTGGTAAGGAGGAAGAGGTTAGAGAAGAAGAGGAAGAAGAAGAAGACACCGTGGGAACCTCGAGTGGTCGGGTATATGATATCAAGTACCCGAGGAGCAGGACGAGTGTCGTTCATCTGGACATTACCGGGGAACTAAACTCGGATGGAACTCTTCCAACTCGAGCTAGTGAACTGACTGAGAAAAGGCTGAAAGATATCCAGGCTCATTACGAAGTTCCTGAATCTCTAGAGTTAATAGTCCCAGATCCCCAATATGCCTTCTACAATCCTCTGGAGGGCTGCATGGCAGTGTACGAGGCTTCGCTACACTGCGGGTAGAGGCTCCCTGTTGCCCCGCAGTTTCTTCGGATCTTCAATGATCTAAATCTGAGCCCGTACCAGATCATTTTGAACTCATTGGGCAACCTCATGTGCTTCGTAGTCCTTTGCAAGCATATTGGAATTCATATGAATATGACCAACTTCCAAATGCTCTTTGAGATTAAGGCTAGCGAATCCCATCCGAACTTCTACTCTTTCTTGGTTTGGCCCGGGTATTCCTTCTTCGAGGATCTGATCTCTTCGCTGAGTGTTGAATGGTGGCGGAAGTATTTCTTCGTTCTTCCGGCATTGAAGGAGGCGAACCTGAATCTAGTCAGGCAAGATGGGTGTTTCCGAAGGTCTTCTCCTGAGATACCTTTCCTTTCACTCGTTCCACGTCAAGGAACTTGCCCTTATGGATGCAGGGACTCCTAAAGAAGAATCGGACTCGGACGTTCTTCTTCCGGGGGTTGAATTGCTAACCTTTACCTTACTTGGCCGGATTGGCTCCGAAATGTTATTGTGATAAAACGTCACCCAATTTTGGTCAGTAATAGGACCGTACCCTAGATATCCGAAGTTTTCTTGTTTACCTCAAGTTGGTGTTAATATTTTCTACACCAAGTGTAAATGATTCGGATCTCACCAGTCTACTACTATTATGCTTTTTTGGATCAGAACCTACAGCGGGTCTTCCAATGGCGTGATGCACTCAAGATGCCTACCCCAAGACAAGGGAAGACTAAGGCCGGGAAGGAGGTCGATGCTAGGAAGCCGCCAAAACTGTCCGGGTCTTCTGCCTCGAAGGCAGTGCCCGGGATGAAAAGGGCGTTTGAAGGGCTCGTTCTCCCGGCGAAGAAGAGGAAGGGAAAAGCGATCGAAGTCTTCGGCTCGGATGATGACTTAGAGGCCGAAGTGACTTGATTGGTGGCGATGAGCGAGGTGGAGAGGATAGCCGAGCTGGCAGAGGTGAATCAGAAGGTTAGTATATGAGGCTTGTATACTTCAAATATCTATATTTGTCGTTCTAACCCTAATCTTCTCGGAACTGTTGTTTGTAGCTGACTGTTGTAGTCTGGGCTTGCTCCCATGTGGCGGGAGAGAGAGTCGAGATTGACACTCAGCTTTCGAAGTCCGAGGTGAGTGTCAAGGAAATGGAGGGGAAGTACCAGGACTATAAGAGGAAGTTCCTGAATGTGTCCTTGGAGCTGCACAAATTGGATGAGAACCGCAAGGGACTAGAGCACGATTTTGCCAAAGTCCGGACTGATTATGATGTCCTGAAGAAGGGTCTCTCGGATATCCTGGAGCTGGTTCAAAGCTTCAAGGACCAAATGCTCGATAATCTCCGGGGTGCTCGAGTAGAGGCTGTCCGAGACTTCATGTCTTCGCTCTCTTGCAAATTCTTTCTGATGGCCTCGGCGGATGATGCGGAGGGGTTCAAGGCTGCTATCGGCCAACTTCAACTGAAGGAAAAGCTGCCGGGCAATTTTGATCCGAAGGCTAAGGACTTGAGTGCTTATAACAATCCGGATGGTACCCGCTACACCGGAGAGCTCATGAATGATGTTGAATTAATGAAGGATGAGTTCATGGAGCTGGTAACTTCGGAGATCCCTGAACTGAAATTTAACCATGGGGGGCCCTTCCTTCCGGATTTTGTGCCCGATGTCCTACTTCAGCACCTCTTGGTCCGTCTAGAGGCTTATGCCGTGCACAACCGGGACTGGTTGGCTCTTCCTGCTCCTATCCTTAGACAGCCGAAGTTGGACCTGCAGGCCATGGCTCCGGAGTACATTGAAAGAATGATGAAGAAGCACAAAGCCGAGAGGGCAAGGGCGGCTACTTGAGAGGGGAATTCTCAGACCCCGAAGTGAAGAAGACTTGAAGGCGGAGTATGCTCCGTAGACTTTGTATAGTCTTCGGACCTTAAGACAATTTCTATTTTTCTCGCACCTTTTACTTCTTGATGAATAGTTTTCACTATCTGTTTTTTGCCTCGGATAATATTTGTTGGTATTGAGGCTTCAGCCTTCCAATCGGCTTATTTAAATTTCTCTGCTGACTGATCGTTGAATGTTTGCAACTCTTATTTGTTCGGAATAGATGTTGTATGTTCTATTCGAATGTTTCAATATTGCAATTGTTACCCGCGAAGTATGATCTCTGTTTTTTCTTCTTCAAGTTGTTTCACTCGGATGTTTGTATGGTATATCCGAACGTTTATGAGTTGTGTCTGGTTTACAATAATTTCTTAGTTCGGATTATACTATATCCGAAACCCTTTCATCCGAAGCAATATATTCGTGAGTAAATGGGTCAATCTTTGAAAAAGACAGCTGTTGTATTGATTTGACGGAAACATAATTACAAACGGCAGTCAAAATGACCTAACGAGTATCCTCGGACAAAATAGAAATGAAGAGTAACATCCTAGGCATAAAACTTCTGCAGATTTCTTGGGTTCCAGGTTCTCTTGAGCACTCTACCTTCGAGGTCCTCCATCTCGAAGGTTCCATTGCTTCTCATCCCGATGATTTTGTACGGACCTTCCCAATTGGGCTTGAGTTTCCAACGTGGCTAAGGATATCTGCTCTTCTCAGGACCAAGTCTCCGATCTGGATATCCTTGTTGCACACATTTTTGTTGTAGACCCGAGCAAAGGAACTTTGATACCGAAGGATGTGAGCCAAGGAAGAACTTCTCTTATCCTCTAAGAGCTCGAGCTCATATATCCGAGCAACTGCATTCTCTTCAGGTTGATACTGTCGGATCCTCTGAGTCTCTACAATGACCTCGGGACCATATACCAAGGAAAAGGGGGGTTTCTTGAGTTGCAGTCTTCGAAGTGGTTCGATGCGCCCAAAGACACCATCCAAGTCATCGACCCAACTTCCCTGGAAGATTTTAAGTTTTTTCTCTAGGATTTTCACAATGGTCCGGTTGGTATACTCAACTTGCCCATTAGCTTGGGGGTATCCAACCGAAGTGAAGCGTTGTTCGATTTTTAAGGACTTGCACCACTCCTTAAGCTTTTGCCCGGAGAACTGAGCTCCGTTGTCTGAGACGAGGATCCTTGGCAATCCGATGCGGCAAATAATATTCTTCCAAAGGAAGGTTCGGACTTGGGCCTCAGTGATGGTAGCTATTGCCTCGGCTTCTACCCACTTGGTAAAGTACTCGACGTCTACGATCATAATTTTGTTGAGCTCCACGAGGTAATGGTCTCACACTATCAATGCCCCATTGATCAAATTGGCACGAGATGATTGTTGGAATCATCGGATTACTTAGCCTGTGGGGGATGTTGGCGTAGAACTGGCAATCACTACATGTTCGGGCGAAGTTAGCCGAATCCTTGTTTATTGTAGGCCAATAATAATGACTTCCGTAACTGCCACTGTTTATTTCTTCCAGAATAGTCCGAGCCTCTTGGGGCCCGAGACAACGTAAGTGGGTTCCATTGAAAGATCTTTTGTAGAGGTCATCCTCAAGTAGGAAGTACCGGGGTGCTTGGTATTGAACCCTTCGAGCTTCTATGGGATCTGATGGTAACGTACCATTCCGAAGATATACCAATATATCCGTCATCCAAGTCCTTTCCGAATCTAGTTGATATATCGGGAGTTCCTTACCGTGGAGGGAAGAAGTCTGAAGAGTTAAGAGGATTATGCTTCTTGTATCCACGGCTCCGGATGCTGAAGCAAACTTGGCTAGGGAGTCTGCCTTCTCATTGTATGACCTATCGAACCTCTCTCTCGAGAATTCCTCGTGGTTCGACACGGCTTCCTTAAGTTTTTCGAGGTATAAAACCATATTCGGACCCCTTGGTGGTAAAGGCTCCGGAATACTGAGATTCGACCAGCTGGGAATCCGTATAAGCTCGGATTCTCTTCACCTACAGTGCCCTTGCCATCCGAAGACCCACCAAAAGAGCATCGTATTCAGCCTCATTGTTGGTCACCCAAAAATCTAATGTAATTGCATAGTCAATTTGGGCTCCTTCAGGGCCCCGGAGCTGAATCCCTATTCCTCCGAGTCTGCCGTTGGATGATCCGTCCACTTGAAAAATCCATGCCAGTGTCTGTTTCTCCAAGCCTTTCTCAGATTTCACTTTTTTCTCTTGTGTCCGGACATCCTTTGGGTCGGACGGAGCAATTTCCATTGCTATATCTGAGTCTTCTACAATGAACATCCACTATTCTCCGAAGAGACCATTTTCGTGGTCTAGTTCCTCTTCCTCTATTAGTAGTGACTCGCATAAGGGTGCCTCGGGTAGTATCTCTGAATCCACCAGCTTGAGTCCTGTGGGTTCCGGATTCGTAGGGCCCTCTTCCGGGAAGTCGAATAGAAAATCTGCTAGTACCTGGGCTTTCTTGGCGATATTGTACTCGCTTAGTTTGATTGCCCACTTCGAAAGTCTTCCCGATTGATCCGGCCTTCCCAATACTTGCTTGAGGGGCTCGTTGGTCAAAACAACGACCTGGTGTGATTTGAAGCAAGGCTTGAGTCTTCGGTCCATGTGGACTAGTGCATATGTCATCTTCTCAATGTGAAGATATTTGAGTTCAGGCCCCCGCAAGGGCTTTGCTTAGACTAGGATTGGATCCGAACTAGTATTGAACTCATTGCCTCGTTTGTCACAGCCAAGTACAAGTATAAGGGTTCTCATTCGATTGGTTTGGATAAGAGCGGAGGTTAGAGTAAATAAGTTTTGAGACTCTCGAAGGCTTCCTCACATTCCTTCATCCATACGAATCCGTCCCCTTTCCTTAGGATTTTGAAGAATGGCAAATTCTTCTCGGCTGATCTCGAGATAAATCTACTAAGGGATAAAACGGTTCCGATGAGTTGTTGCACTTCGTTAACACTCTTAGGCTGAGGCAAATCTAGTATAGCTCGAATCTTTTCCGGATTAGAACTTATGCCTCGTTCCGTGACCATATATCCGAGGAACTTTCCTCCTTTAACCCCGAAGGTACACTTTTCCGGATTCAAGCTCATCCCGTATTTCCTAAGGATGGAAAAGCAGTTTACCAAATGCTCAATGTGACTTTCTTCAGTTTTGCTCTTGACCAACATATCGTCCACATAAACTTCCATGGTCTTTCCGAGCCCCTCTTTGAACATCTTGTTCACGAGTCTCTGATATGTCGCCCTGGCATTCTTTAGTCCGAACAGCATTACCTTGAAACAATATACTCCTCCTGCCACGAAGAATGTTGTCTTCGGCACTACAAGAAAACAACGTTTTTCTAACGGAATGATTTTCCGTTATAACAGTAACGGAATTAGGTTCCGTTAGAAAATTCTAACAGAAATGAATTCCGTTAGAAATTTCTAACGGAATTAAAGATTCCGTTAGAAATTTCTAACTGAATTTCCAATTCCGTTAGAAATGTGCAATCCGGCCAGACGGTTTAACCACTGGTCGGTTATGTTTCTAACGGAACTGAAGATTCCGTTAGAAATTTCTAATGGAATCTTTAATTTCGTTAGAAATTTCTAACGGAATTGATGATTCTGTTAGAAATTTCTAACGGAATCTTCAATTTCGTTAGAAATTTGCATTAAAGAAATATATTTATGTACTTCATTTTGTTTTGTTTTAATTATATATATACTTTATTTTATTTTATTTTAATTATATATATACTTTATTTTAATTACGTACATATAAATAAATAAATAAATAAATAAATAAATAAATAAATAAATAAATAAATATAT
>JAYMSP010001247.1:0-34304 GCA_036897095.1 Plantago elongata
TAGGCTTTATTCAGTTGTAAAGTATTCGTTTACGAATTTTCTACTGTATACACAATTTAAATATCAATACACATGCATGTTACTGACTAAACTGTAAATGAAGTACATCTATAACTTTACGAACCTCAAGACGAATATTGTAGCACAACTTCAGTAACTGTCCGAGCGTATACACATGCAATCTCAATAAACATATATAATTATATAGGCGGAGTTGATCGGTTTAGAGGATGTTTCGTTCAACAAGTAAATCGAACTTCTTATATAGGCAAACTGAACGACTACTCAGAATAATAATGCATGCCAATGCTGTTGATTAATTATGACAAACAGTATCCATCAGACTTCACAGACATTTCATTTCACAGACAAACAGTATCCATCGGTATTCCAATGCCTCTCCACCATTCCTTTTTATTTGTGTTTATTGTCTTTTTCCCATCAGACATTTCATTTCACTTCCCCTTTTACCTTCTTATCCACCGACTGGGCCTTTTCCATCACACCATTCCGCCTTTTCTTCTCCACCGTCTGATGTGTCGCCTCACTTCTCGACTGCACGATTTGTGGCTTTCACTGTGCCACCATCACCACCATCGTTTCGGCTCAACTGTCCGCCGTTTCGGCTCAATTCTCGCCGTCTTTCACTGTGCCACCATCGGCTTTCACTGGCACCACACTTCGAATCCGTCGCCAACCACCTCCCCCTCCCTCACCGCCACCGCATCTCCCTCCCGGAGCCCCTCAAACGGTTCCATGTCGGACCAATCGGCCGCGACGACCACAGACTACACTCACTCACCGCCCTCACCGCCACCGCCGCACCCTGAAGATGCCCTCAATCGACTCAATTTGGGACCAATCGGCATTAACTGAAATCATTTGCTCGATCAAGGTTTTTCGTCTGCAATTTAATTTTTCTCCGCCACTTTCATTTCATATGCAGTGTGATTTATTTTATGTTTGAGTTTGATTCTGCAAATTGGGTGTAAATTGGGTGTATGATGTTTGAGTTGATTTGATTGGTATGATTGGTTTGATTTGGAACTGATTGTGTGCAAATAGACTATAACCTTCTTGCAAAATGTTGCAACAGTTGAGTCATTTAAATTTTCAGCATTTGAATGCCATACCAAACACAAAATCCTCAAATCACATCCAAATGGACATTATAGTGTGCTACTCCAATCAGCCCCTTATTGCTTTTCCTTTCTCAAAGTAATAAATATCAACAAAAATTAAGCAAGTGCCACATTAAAAACGCTCTTCAACTCCTACCCCATTAATTCTTTATTATATTAAAAATACTCTAATTAATATCATGAATTAAAAATTTTTGCTATATTTTTCCAACTAAAAACTCATTTTGTTCTGTTTTATTTTGTTTAATTAAATTATATTCTATTCAACTGAAATTTATTGAATGGAACTAAAACATAAATAATTGAACTGAATGAAATTAAGCTAAACTAAAGTGTAGTATAAATTATAACTAGTTAGAGCTGAATTGTATGAACTACAACTACATTATTGTATGTTCAGTTATATATGAAACTGGTGAATAATATAAATTATGGCTCTGTTTACCATTAATTTTTCAACTCAATGAGGTTTTTTTGGTAAAAAGCTCATTACGTGAACGCGTAAATTTTTAAACAAGTTAACTGGTTTGAAAAGTTAATCAAGTTAGTTTGTTGAAAAGACTGTTTAACCAGCTAACATCTACCTTTTCAGTTACCCACTACATTTTCAACTAATTTATTAAACTGAACATATGTCTTCTTTATCTAAACGTTCATTATTGTACAATCATTTATATTCAGACAAAAATAACTAAGAGTTATTTAATAACGACTTGTTAATGATCGAATGATATTCATACTTCAAGGATACCGTACTACTAAGACTATCTCTCTTAATAAATTTACTGAACTGAATTAAATTGAATTGAATTAAATTAGTGTATAAAATCATAATTAAATAGGGTTGGATTAAATGAAATTCAAATTAACCGAACTAATTGAAGGGAACAGAGCAACAAATATAATATTTATCGGTCAATGTTTAGTCAATCTGGATCCTGAATCCCTAACAAAATCCTAACTAAATATGGCCAAAATACATAAACAAACAAAAATTCAAAAAATAAGCTTACAACACACAGATACATATACACATACGTCTGATGGCTGCAAATTTATGCATACCAACCACTGCAGCCGCGTAGCACCACTTCATCACGGGTGGCGCCGCCTCCAAACCCCCGCCACGTGTCACCACTACACGACACATCTCAACTCTTCCTACTTACTCCTCAATTTACTGCGTCACTACTCACTTTTTTCCTTAAAATACCCAAAAAGAATTGTCCTTTTCAGTTCTCACCTCTTCTTCTCCATATTCCCAATACTATTTCACTCAAAAGATTTGATTTTGGGACAAAATTGGGTTTCTCAAATGGCTCTCAGAGTAATGAGTGTTGGTATGATTCTAACTCGGGCTTTCTACGCCGATTCTCAGGACATAGCGTTTGGGAATCCGATGTGGTTCGTTTATGCCGGTGTTTCTTGCTTCCTCGTACTCTTCGCCGGAGTTATGTCCGGGCTTACTCTGGGCCTTATGTCTCTTGGTCTTGTCGAGCTCGAGATTCTGCAGCGTAGTGGTACCAATACCCAGAAGAAACAAGCTGGTCCGTACCAATTTTATGGTTTTTTTACTTTTTACTTTCGTAAAGGTTCGATCTTTTTGTTAACAATATAGGATCGTCATTTTTACTGTTTCGACTTTTCGATTACCATATAGAGTGTTTTGCTTTTGGCAGTGGCAGTGGTACTGAAGTACAGCCAGCTTACTTTTTACTTTTCACAATATTTTTGTTAACAAGTTTCGATTGACGAGTTTTTTAACAACATAGGTCCGTCTGTAGATGATTTATTTATAGACCGTTTTTTTACTGTTTACTAACCATATTCGGGTTTGGACATTCCGATTACCAGCGAGTATTTTGCCGGTGGTGCAAAAGCACAACCAGCTTCTGGTTACTCTACTTCTCTGCAATGCTGGTGCCATGGAGGTTAGTTAGTGATTTTTAATTTCTGCTGTTGTTTATTTATTTCCATTTAAAGCTACCTTGACACGTATATGTATTAATTATGTTCTGTTGCGGTTATACTGCAATAAAGTATTAGGTGAATCAGTGCTAGTTTTGGTTTTGACGTTGATCAGAGAATTAAAGTATTAATTAAAGCTGTAATCTTTTGCAATTTGGTCCTGTTAATTGAGTGGATTTGCAAGAACATTGTGTGAGTTCACTGAGTTGACCCGAATGTATGTGCTGCAGGCGTTACCGATATATCTGGATAAACTTTTTCATCCTGCTGTTGCTGTTATTCTGTCTGTGACTTTCATTTTAGCTTTTGGTGAGGTACACCTGTTTTGTTTTCATATATTAGTATACATTACTGTAATATTTTCGAGATGGGAGGTAATTTACCAAGCGAGTGAGTTTATTGTTATTGTGTAGGTGATCCCGCAAGCAGTCAGCTCGAGGTATGGCCTGGCTGTGGGTGCGAATTGTGTGTGGCTTGTGCGGATTCTGATGGTAGTTTGTTATCCTATCGCATTCCCCATTGGAAAGGTATACTGTAATTGACGTGAACCGTTTATTAGCCACTCACTCTGTTAGTAGCTTCTACATAGATTGATTTTTTTTCATGTTTCTAGTGATCTCAGAGATGTCGTGGAGATTTCTTGTTTTATGTTCATTAACACAATACTTGCTCCAAGTAATAGCTTGCCGTTGGAAATTTTATGCTTTTTAGTCCTAATATATCTCTCATGTAGTCAGTACTGTAAGATTTATCTTTTTCACTTTCAGCATAGTTCACTTTTTTATCGAGGTTAAATGTTTTTCCTTTTCTTTGTCAGCTTCTGGATGCTGTCTTGGGTCACAATGATGCTCTGTTTAGACGACCTCAATTAAAAGCGCTTGTATCAATACACAGCCAGGAGGTAATCTAATCAAATTTTGGGTTGATATGCCATTTTCTGAAATGCATAGCTAGTTAATATTTCATAAAATGTGGCTCTTCACATTGAAGCATAAATATTCTTCATGTATTCGGACTTGTTATTTGCCTGTTTCTAGATCCTGATATCAAAATGTTTCATTTATTCATTGTCATTATAGGCGGGTAAAGGAGGTGAACTTACTCACGATGAAGCAACTATAATCAGCGGAGCTCTAGATTTAACTGAAAAGGTATGTTTCAGGTTGAGAAGGTCATAATCAGAAAGGATATTTTGCCATTTTGGTGTCTTTTTGGGCCCTTATTCTCACCAGATCTTGTGCCTACCAGTCTACCACTGTAATTCGTAGGTCCATAGACTTCGGAGCAAACTACTGAGTGTATTCTTAGATCTATGGCAATTGTTCAGCTTCAAGTAACCTGTTGCTAGGTGTTGCTTAGTAAAGTTTACATCTCACTTGTTTCCTATCCCCTTTTGGTTTTTTTGCCTTCCAATCAACTGCCCTGTTCTGCACCATGTGCATTCATAATTTAAGATCTCACGGAAACTGGTCTGTTACAGCTCTACATTCTGTGAGATGCTTGTGTGTTACTAATTATTGTCTACGGGATAGCAAAATAAAAATATCGTTTTGATTATGGCCAGACGGCAGAGGAGGCCATGACACCTATTGAATCAACTTTCTCCCTTGATGTCAGTTCAAAACTGGATTGGTGAGTTTGACTTTGATCCAGTTTCAATTTTCTTAAACACTTTCATTGACTACTATATTCATTTCTTAGTAGTTCGTGCATTTACACTGTTTTGCAGGGAAGCTATTGGTAAAATCCTTGCACGGGGTCACAGTCGCATTCCTGTCTATGAAGGACATCCGAAGAATATAATGGGGCTTCTACTGGTCTGTTCAAAGTTCGAGTAGTGTCAAAAGTATATTGCCACTTCTCGTATTAGTAGTTAACAAGTTCTATTCCACATTTCCTTGATGAATAGGTAAAAAGTCTTCTTACCGTACGTGCAGAAACGGAGACTCCAGTAAGTGCTGTTTCCATTCGAAGAATGCCAAGGTTTGTATATAGTGTACTACTTCTTCGTGTAAAAGTAAACCACTTCCTCTTTTTGGTGTGCCCAGTTAAGAAATTCATCCTCTATGCTATAGGGTCCCGTCCAATATGCCTCTCTATGATATTCTGAACGAGTTTCAGAAGGGAAGTAGTCACATGGCAGCTGTTGTGAAAGTGAAAGAGAAAGAGAGAAGAGTTAACCTGGTCAATGGGCATGTGCCGTTTAAAGACAATGGTTATACTAATGGCCATGGGCCGGTTAAAGACAATGGTTATACTAATGGGGATTCACAAATGACAATACCGTTGCTAGACAAACTTGGAGAAGCACATAGCTTTATCATCAACGTTCAGCATGACCCAAAACATACCTTACCCAAGAACGAATATTCCGTCTTGTCACAAAATGGTGCTACAATGAATGGTTGGAACCCGTCATCAGAGGAAATTGAAGATGGAGAAGTGATTGGTATAATAACATTGGAAGATGTATTTGAAGAACTTCTACAAGTAAGGGAATGTCTTTCAATTATTATTCAAAGCAATTTTATGTTCCTTTTGAGTCCTGGTTGCTTCAGAGTATTTTCCGAAACAAAGTTTTAAGACTAATCTCTCTATAAAGTAGTTGCTTTGAAATTAGTTGGACACTTCTACTTCTTAAAACTCGTTTCTGTTTCTTTTCCATCAGAAACATTACAAAATACATGTAGTTATGGGTAGTTATGGAGACTACTTTGATGCTAATGCAATGGCCCATTGTCAATTAAGTCCTATATGAATAAGCGCTACCAACTTACCATGCACGTCGACCTCATATTCATGATGCGTTTTTATGCAGGAGGAAATTGTGGATGAGACGGATGTATATATCGATGTACATAAAAGGTATTGGGACTGCTACCTTTTGTAGAAACTGAAAAAGTCACTTTCATCTTTCTACTGATAATTCCGCTTCATTGAGAGTCAATTTTTCTACATGTTATTGCAGGATACGTGTAGCTGCAGCAGCAGCAGCTTCATCCGTTGCTCGAGCACCTTCAACCCGTAGAATGATTGCTCAAAAGCCATCATCTGTAAGTTTCTTGCATATATAGTACTACTACTCCACTTCATAAAAATGCAATCCTACTAGAATACCTCTAATCTTAACTTATTTCGATGATCACTATTTATTTGGAACCTTGCCAGGGAGGTGGGCAGGGGAAGCAGGGGCAAATGAGGAAGGTGCAAGAAGAAGATGATACGGTTTGTACAAGATCATTATGAGTCTAGGTTTTTTGTTTCTTTTCCAAATGTATGTACTTTTCCCATGCTATGTTAATGGAAGGAACTAGAAGTATAGTCTCTGTTTTCTTGTGATTAGGTATGTTGTTGTGACATTAAATGTAGATCAAGTGAGACTAAGCTCGTTGCTTCTTTTGGTTTTCTAGATCCTTTTTTGATGCATTTATCATTTTCGATCGTCTCACGAAACATCATACCTCACTACAAAAAGAGAGCTACCGAAAACACTACAAATGATAAAAATCTTACACTCGAATTATTTGTCAATGGTTGAAAGGGACTTGTGCGGTTCAAACCAGTGAACAAAGATTGTGATTTGTGAATATTGCATGCTCATAGTCATGGACATGACACCTACATGTATATTAAAATATGGCAAGTAGAAACAGATTTTGCTATTTCCTTAACCCACAAGGGACCTTAATTCGTTCACAAAATAGACCTAGGACAAGCGTTTCAAACACGTGCCAACTGCAAAATGAGTTCCCATTCATCAATCTTTAAATTTATGTTTATTTTAAAACATGATCACGAGGTGCGGACCTCAACAAATAATAACATGTAATATCTTCATATGCGAACAAATATCGTATATAAATGTAAATTCTTCAAAATGTAAATTTCAATCAAGTATGAATTTAGAAATCACTCTAAAATCTTTATATCCAACGCCGAACTAAAATATCTTCTAGACTTGTATATTTTGCAGACTATAATAATTTCGGATAGTGTGTTTACGTGTAGAGTCCCAACCTGATTAGAAGAAAAAACACAAATTAGTAGAGATAAACAAGTGATAATTTTGGATGGACCAAAATACCCAATAACTTAGCGCCATAAAACTCGTCTATCCAACCGACGAATTTAAAGCACAACTATTCACCTTCCCAATGTACAACCACACTATTTCACACCAAGTCAAACTCAAGAACAAAGGTACAACCTTTTAAAGCGTCAAACAAATTATTATCAATACGTATAAATACTCTTTCTTCATTATCACAAATACAAGAATTTATACCTCAACAAATACAAACGACCGATTCGCTTCTTCACTAATCAAGTTCCGATTTTTCGGTAAAATTCCTACTCCCTTTGCACTCATCTTTCTAGGGTTTTTCAATCTGATCGATCAATTTTTAATTTTTCTTGAATTGGGTTGCGATTATGAATAAGATTGTTTAATTGGTGTTTTTGTTGTTAAATATGTATGCAGAATTGAGCTGATCGATCATTGTTAGCGAAACTATGGGGTTCAATAAGATATACAAGTCGCTGCAGGAGCTTTTCCCGCAGGTAATTGAGTTCTTTCAGTAATTATATGTTTTTCCGTAGCTTTGGTATAGTAAAGGTGATACTTTTCGGTTTTTCGGAGGTGTTTCGTATTGTTACGATGTCTGTGTGTGGTTTGTGGATTTTTTTTATATATTCTTTGGTATGGGTTTTGGAGAATATTTGCTTAATGATTGAATTATAATTTAGCTCTTTCGGCAATTATATGCTTTTGAGTAGCTTTGATACAGTAAAGGTGATAGCTTTTGGTTTTTCGGAGATGTTTGGTATTGTTACGATGTCTGTGTGTGTGGTATGTGGATTTTTGTATATATTCTTTGGTATGGGTTTTGGAGAATATTTGCTTAATGATTGAACTATAATTTAGCTCTTTCGGCAATTATATGCTTTTGAGTAGCTTTGATACAGTAAAGGTGATAGATTTCGGTTTTTCGGAGGGATTTTGTATTGTTATGATGTTTGTGGATTTGGATTTATCGTTTGTTATGGGTTTCGGAGAATGTTTGGTTAATGATTGAATTATGTTATGCTAAAGTGAGAGATTGTGGTTTGATTGTATTGTGTGCCTGTATTTGTTTTTGGTAGATTGATTCTAGAGTCCTTAGAGCTGTTGCGATAGAGCATAAAGATCCTGATGCGGCGGTGGAGGCTGTGCTGGAGGAGATTATACCATTCTTTAGTGAAAGGTCGAGGCCGAGTAGTCCTCTGGCTGCTACTTCACCAGCTGGAACATCTGCAGGTAAAAATCTTCTATAGGATGGTGAAAACTTTCTTTTCCTGTCTCTGGTTGTTTCCATGATCTTTAGATCACTATTTGATTGTTTCTACTTTATTTCAGAAGTTCAAGAAATTTCTGATGATGAGGTTGAAAGCCAGCAGTGCCCTCTCGTTGTGCATACTCCCGACTGGATCCCAGAAGTTCAAGCACGTCATGATGATGAGGTTGAAAGCCAGCAATGCCCTGAGGCTGGAGATACGTCGTACTTGAACTCAGAAGTTCCTGCACGTTGTGACGATGGGCTTGAAAGCCAGAATTTCACTGACAGTGTACTTGCTGATTCATTTTATGATGCATCTGATGATGATCATGTTCCTCAAAGTGAAACTTTTGATTCAGTACCTGAACATGTTCAAGAAAGTCACACTGAGGTCTGTGCTGATGTTCCATCACACTTGGATCCATTTTTGTTGGTGGGTACCATGCCAACGAAAATATATAAAGTCTCTGAAGCAGAGGAAACTATCTCTGTCGGTAAATTTACAGAAAATTATCCTCCAACTTTGCCTGGGAATGATGAACTGGAAAATCATCATAGTATGAATAATAAGCAGGAAAGTGAAGATTCTTCTAACAGTACAGTTGATGATTTTGTTGTGGGTACTAGTGAAAACAGTGGTAATGACAACAATATACCATGCATGGATCAAGCTGAGACGCGAGGAAGTTTCCAAGAAAATATTGAAGCAAGTTTGTCATCTGATGATGCTTCCATGATCAGCACTACCAGAGAGTTCGTTGGAGCTGATGATTCAGATCCCAGCGAAGTTGTTGGCACTTCAGATGGGTCCACCATAGATGCCTCCTTGTCTCGGTCTAGTCAAATGCATATCGTTGATGTAATTGATGTGAGTATTGCAGCTGCTAAAGATAACAAGGTACTGGTCCCTTGAAACTTTCAGACAATCAATCATCTACTCTTGATGTTAGTAAAAGGCGCACACGACTAGAGTTCCTTAATGATGCCTGTTACCTAGAACAAACTAACAGCCATGAGTATAGCACTACTGCCAGTCTTACTTATAATCTTCTATCGACTATTTGATTTTATTGCGAGATAATTGAAAAAAATTATATGCTTATTTCTGAAAATAGTTAAGCGAATGTGAAAAATAATTACTATATAGGAGTATGTTTATTCTAAGATATTTCTAGACTTTTCTGCATTCACGAATATATTATTAATTTGCATGTTTATGTATCATGGCCTCTGCTGACATGTGAGAATTAAAAATTTTGTTCAGAAAATATTGTTTTCTGCAATGGATTCTGTTATCAACTTGATGAGGGAACTTGAAAAGAAAGAGCAAACTGCTGAGTTGGCCAAAAAGGAAGCTGCATTGGGAGGTGCAGTCGCTCAAAATAAGATTGAAGAGCTCCAGAAGATGCTGCAACATGCGAAGGCAGCAAACGACATGGTTGTATGCCTATTATTGATAGACTTGGATCTGTGCAAATAAATAATAGAACCTCTAGCTTTAATACCCACATTCTTTGCTAACATTTTCTTCTATTCTCGAGCAGCATGCTGGAGAAGTTTATGGTGAAAAGGCCATTCTCACAACAGAGTTGAGAGAGCTCCAGTCTCGAGTCCTTTCGTTAGCGGATGAAAAGGATAAATCGCTAGCAGTTCTTGATGAGGTATCTTTATACTATAACCCCTAGTTCGCTCAAAGTTTCAGTATATTGCCATGTCCTTCCATGCACCTTCTTAGTGTAATGGATTAAGAAAAGGCCAGTAGCACTGTAGAGATGTCAAACTCCGATTTATGTCTTTACCGACTGTACACGTGAACTACTTTAGATGATCAATTTATTTTTTGGCGAACTTTTGCATTTAATATTCATAGGGGTTGTGTTTGTTTGACCTTTTCTTTTAATAAATCTTCCACAAATTAAAGGATCATGAGTAACTTAGTGGAAGGGAGGACCTGCAAATACTGTTACATATCCTCCAATCCCGGTTCCAGATTTTTCATATTCATGATCCACACCTCATACTATATGTTCATAAGTATATCTGTTGAGTTTGGTATGGCTGTTATGATATTAGCTGCATAACTAACTGACTGGGTCTTAAATAGATTGGTTTATCAGCTCCTATCAAATTTCCATGTGTTTGTTTACACACGTGTGTTACATTTAGACCGGAAACCCTGTAATAATTCCACGATCCATGGCTCTCTGATTGTTATCTAATAGTTTGAAATCTTGCAGATGCGGCAATCACTGCAGGTACGTCTAGCTGCTGCTGAAGATAAGATTAAAGAGGCCAAGCTAGAAAGACTAGAGAAGGAAAAACATGCACTGGATGAGCTTGCCAAGCAGCAATCAATTATGGAAGAAGTGGTTCAACAGTCTAATATACTAAGACATCAATCAGTAGAAAACGCTAAGGTTCAGCTTTTTGTTAACTTTAGACTACTGAATACAGCTTTGACGGTTATCATGTTGTTAATTTGTCTTTGAACCTCATTATTGCAGTTGCAGGATCTTCTTCTTGATCGAGGTCATGTCCTTGATGTGATGCAGTAAGTTATCTATCCTTTTCGATTTCCCATTCACTGTGTTTCCTTTTCTTTTATTCTCTTAAGGCTGTTTACTGGAAAATGTGGATTAGATTAAAGCTGTAAATTCAGATAACCATATTACTAATTTGCTAAGTCAGACCAGAAAAATGCAGTAACACATGGTTGAGCTAGAATATAAATGCTATAGTATTGGGCTAATCTCTCGGCTAATAATGCAAACTCATGGACACCTATGTTTCTTCCTACCCTTTTTGCAGAGGAGAATTAGCTGTTATATATCAAGATCTGAGGCTTCTGAAGGAGAATTTCGATGCGAATGTTCCATTCAGTAAATCAGTCTCTTCGAGGCAAACCAGCTGCAAGCTTGCTTCCTCCAGCTCATCCCTTCAAAGCACTGTATCAGAGCCAGAATCAGAGAGGTGTCCACAAACTCATCCAACTGACCTGGTTGATGATATAACCGACCTAGTATCGGACGTTCCAGTGGAAGAGCAGACTTCCCCAAGACTTGAAATACATGTTGATGATTTCAGCAGTTCTACTGATCAAAACAACAAAGTACCGAACGACTCACACAAGGCCCTTCTAGATGATGGGTGGGATGTGTTGGATCATGAGTTCGAGTCAGAAAGTGCATAGTCCAAAGTAAAAGTAAACAAAGTGAACTTGATTAAGGTTTCATCCTTGGTCATCTTCCAGTTTTGGCTCCCTGAACTTAATTTCCTTTTTGCAGCTGTGAAGTTCATTTTTTTCCATGCCACTCTTGCCTCTGTCAAACTTAATAAAAGATTATGTATTTTCTAGACTGACTGCACCTCTGCCAGGCATATTTTGCCCAAGTTTTTGTAAAATGTACTGCTTCACTATATTTATATGGAATCTATCTTTGGTCTTACAATTGGCTTGTGTTGTTCTTTTAGTGAGTTTTCCACTGCTCTGCTTCGTTATGGTAAAAAATGGTACGGTCGCCGAATCTCTTCATTAAAGAGAGTGACTTACATAAAATGTAATGTTTTATTTGCTATGTTATAGTTGTCGCTTTGCCTTTAAATGCATCTGATAGTAATGACTGCAAAAGGGTAATTTTCAAGTTAACTGCATTCCGATTATGACTATTCTTGATAGTAGAGAAACTGCAAATTGGGTAATTTTCTCTTTCGGAAAGTTTTTCGCTGCATTGATGTTCCGTATAAGCCTTCTATCTACTCCTAGCTTAGCGTTTCAAAGGTTTCTGCTGTAATTAATGGTTAAGTGAACTGATGATGGAGAAATATAATGATGGAGCAAGCTAATCAAAGCATGGACAGCTGAGACTTGGGTCTGGTTTTGCACTTGTGGCCTCTAGATTGGGTTTTGTACGGGTTGGGTGGTGAATGGGTGCAGGTACAAAATCCAACCCGAACCCGATTACAGGACTAGCTGAGAGAATTGACCCTGAAATGGCTGTGTGAGTGTTATATACATTGAGTATATATGTGAATGTGATTAGATTAACACACTAGAAGAACGACTAAATGAGAAAGACAGGCAAATAATTTTCGTTTCTTCGAAGCGTAAATAGGGCAAATTCACAGATTTCTTCTACCTGCAACCTTTCATGCTCAGCTATATATATACAACGCAAATGTAACCAGTTCCTAGACTAAGTGTTGAAAATGGAAAAATACTAGATACTAACAGTACTTCCTATCAGTAACAGCTAAAACTTCATCTGCTACTTTCTGAGTTCCCAGCAGTTCTGTGAGGAAACCAAGAACCTTCAGTCATTCCAGCACAGGAGCAGGACAGTGCACCTCCATATGATGTACAGACGCGCCCTCTGCTCCCGCATTTGCTTGGACGAACACCGCTGCATCGACCTGAGCTTCGAGCTTCTGAACTGCGAAAACGAGATTGTTGCCATATTGTGTGTGTATTTTGTTGCTTCTTTCTTGTATAATAAGTGTATGTTCTTGGTTCACTTGTTTTGAGTGTTTTCGAAATATGTCCGGGTTTTATAGCTTGACGGGAGTGGAGATATGCAAGTTGAAACTTGTGGTGCATGTGGATGGATTGGCTCAAGTGTTTGGTAGGGTCAAAATTAAGGGGTTCTCATTCACATGGAGAACAATTGTGAGTAAGCACATATTGTTGGGTTGTCTGCTAGGGTGCCCTACAAAGATTAGGACTTGTTATCGACTTGCTGTTTGTTGAGGGCCAGATTGTTCCCTTGTGAATGGCCCTATGATGGGCAAGTGACTCTAACTTTTTCTCAAGATAATGGAGTTGTGGTTGGATGTGTTTCAACTTCTCTCAGAGCCAAGTGCAGATTGTACAGGCCTTTTCTGCCTACATGGGCTCTGCCCAACTGGGGTACATTCTCTGATTCTCAGACAGTGGCAGAGGGAGAACCCGCCTTTCGGGGCAGGGTGGGGATGGTTTTTGCACCAATAACCCGTGTACCGACCTACCTCTTGGACTTTTAATATGAAAAAGTGGTTCACGAATTATATTGATAGATAGCGTGATTATCCTATATATTCTATCTCATTGTAGTTTTATTGGTAATAACGAGCATCTGCGAATACAAAATGACGTGTAGTATTAAAAAATCAATTAAATACGTAGATTTTAAATTCAAGATTGTACATCATATCATAGTAGAATTGATTTATTTATATATTATACTCTCTCTGTCTTCATTTTCATAAAATTTACGCCCTCCGTTCCATCAAACTTTATACATTAAGATTGACACGTAATTTATATAAAAAGTTAAAGTAATGATAAAAAATAAGAAGGTGGAGAAAATCGTACTTTTAGTTGTAAAATGTGTAATTCGTGTAAAGTTGATATTGTATATTATTTATTAATGGTGGGTAACATTTTCTTTATTAATAATGTATGAAGTTTGATTGAATGATTAAAAATAATAAATATATAAAGTTTGTTGGAATGTATATTTATGGTTTCTTTGTCACTAGGACATTGTATACATGAATGTTGATAAATATAGTAGTAGGTTATAAATAATGCCATAATTGCACGTGAAGGATGACCCCCAAATAAGGCATGTCCCGTTCTAATGTGGCGGCCACTAATCATTTATAAAACTCTCGAAAATATTTCATGGTGCAAGCAATTTAAAGTAAGGCATCTTTCATAGGCAACTCACAAAATAATAAACTCACCGTCTCAATCTCAAATTAATGCACATTTATTTTATGCACATCAATAATTATATTTTGTATTATAATATTTATAAAAAGTAAAAAAAGTAAAATAAACTAGTCATTATTTTTTCAAGTAAGTATTATCTATCTCTAACATTTTTTCATTCTATTTTTTACTTAATACGTATTAAATTAATTATTATCATTCATTTGTATTCGTTAAATATTTTATTTTCACTTTTAAAAAAATATTCTATTATAAAACTCTCAGTAACGACTTAAAATGGGCCAGGCATATGATTCGATATAAATTTGGGACGGTATTAAATGGGGGTTGAAAGAATGGGTCAATAGATATAGAAGTCCATCTCAAAGGGCCCATATCCCTCGTGCCAATGTTGCACCAATACGAAGCAATGTGAAGAATATTAAATTGGCGTATTCCTATCCTTTGATTGTCCTTTCCATTCTTCATTTTTTCCTTTCATTACTTGTTATTTTCTTCATCTATCCAAATTTTTGTGGCATGTTTCGAAATTTATCGTCGGTCTTATCTTTACATATATGCTAGACAAAAAAAAGTATTTCCTTTTTTAAAAACACTACTAATAGCCTTAATTTCTTGGTACATGAGAGGAGAAGGAAAATTATACTTGCCACCCAAACTGTAAGTCGCACTCTCTGGACTGGGAGTATACAATCACGAACAAAACATCTTAAAATATTTATATCGAAAAATATTGTTTGAAATTGGTATTACCAACACTTAATCGTCATCAATGTGATTGAAAAACTAGATCATTAAAATGGCAACTGGCCAGCCTCTCATCTTCATAAAATTTGTTGAACAATTACTAACAAAAGAGTAATTTCTTCGGATAATTACATTCTAGCGATGCTTTCATCACTAATGTAGGAGTTCTTCCCCCAAATCCCACCACCATCACACGTGTGAAAACACGACACAAGGGGTATCCCAAATGACTCTTTAACCGAATTTTACTAAACTGAACTGGACTGAAATAAGGTATAAATTATGATTAAGTCGAGCTGAACTTAACCGAACTAGATTAAAGTAATTATCAATTGAGGAGAACACAATCTAAGTACATGGGAGTTTTCAGGATCTCGATCATTGTGTGCCCCAAATTATTTCAACTTTACACTACTTAAATTATGTCACATTGGTAATAGCATTCTTTGTTGGTCTCTTAAAACTACTCATATTCTCAAATTTGGTTTAGAATATGCAAAAAGAGAGATAAAAATAAGATTCTCAAGTGATTTACATAAATGGGCAGACACTAAAACAATGAGGCAGGCGAAAAATAGTTTTGAAGTGATAATTTGTGGGCCATACAAAAATATAAGATTCCTACTACTATTGCTCTTAATATGCTAACCATCCAGTTTTTGGGCAGCTACTACGAAACAAGGTCAGATAAAAGATTTAAAAAGAAAAAAACAAACAAACACTTTGTGTTGAAGATTCGATTCAAATATTGTAACTAGAACATTGATGAAACCCAAAATGATGCCACATCAATCTATATATGCCGTTGCCAGACAGAAACTCAACTGTCTAGCAATTATAAATGTTCAAGGTGATAAAAATCCCACAGGTAACATGATACTACGATACCATCATAAAATTACACTGTTAATCACTATTACGTTCTCTTCACAGCTCCAAACATTGTGATGGGGAGGTACTAGCAAATCGCAATGTACATCGAAGGGTGTCAATTACAATGGCAAGCACTCCAAGAGGCTGCTGGAGATTGTTACAAGATGATGACTAAAACTGGACTACAGAGCAACAATTATACGAACAAAACTTAAAGTTAAGAAGGGGGAAGGTAAAAGTTATAGAAATAGGTCGGCAGCCTCGCTTCCCTCCAAGTATAATAGCATATACGTTTAGTCATTTCACAACTGGAGATAGAAGATCCACATGCATATATACAACGGCACGAGCTCTGAATGTTTTCTCTGCATAGCTCATCAGTAGACTTTTACAGACAAGCTATGGATAGCTCTACATGTAGACCAGATGACATTTTAAGCCAACAGCATAATATAAAAGGAAAAAGGTGCAACTGATACATAAAGCACCAGATTACCGGTTGACGATGCAGCTGCGTCAAACAAAAAGTCACCTAGGGCGCCAGAAAGGACCTGAAAGTTAGAAGGAACTGGATTAATCAATAGTTCAACTAAATTCACATCCCCACAAGGAACTACATTTGACAAATAAATCAGCACCAGTACATTTTCATGAAAGGCATCTGTCCCCGTTGCTCTACAAATTTTACTAGTTTTGCATATACGTCCAGAAAAGGAAAAATAAGATTATGTCACATCTAGAGATATACACTACATACACCAAACTACAAAATTTACTACTCATTTGGTAAAACAACATCTAGAGAGATCAATTAAGAGCAAAGCTAATCAACAGGTGCTGTATTAAACACTAGAACAAGTTTCTTTGCCTACAAACATGCAAACTCATTTAGACAACTGAAACCAGAGTCGCATAAGTAGGATCCAGCTAGGTTAAATAATTCGATAAGCTATCCGCACTTGATACACCAGTTCGGTTTCCTATGAAGTTCTATTTCATGCCTTCAATACACAATAAGTTCTCAAGTAAAATTTACAATATCCTATTCTTAAATTCATAGAATTCTAAAACTCTTCAAAGTTCCACCTTGGAGGAAAAATGGGGAAATGCTACATAGGGGTGGAGAACCTTGGTAATCCTGTACTACATCAAACTAACTTTAAGTGACTCATCAGGAGTCGAGCACAAAGTAGTTTAACTTTACCTGCAAAGCTACAGCAAGAACGAAAACATCAAAAGCACATAAAACCATGAAGGTGTGTTACTGTTTGATGCAAACATGAATGCATTTCTGTCTTTAAAGAGTACTTGGACATAATACAGTGGAAAATAGGAAGATCCATACCATCGTTAGAATAGTATTAGTAGCTGATTGATTTCTTAGCTGGAGATTCTAATAAATTCTTAATAGTTCACATTTAGTAGATTACATTGGTGCTTCAGAATCACCAAGCACCCAATCAGCAGACAAACAATCTTGAATATCTAGGACAAAACTGCAGTTAATGTGTGAGATAGAACTACCAAGTTTAATGGTCAGTGTGAAAAGGAGAAGTTTTATATTCATTGAAAAAGGTAGCCCTAATTATACAAGACCTGCAAAATTCCAGGTCCTCAATCAGTGAAATTAAAAACCAATGGTAAGTAAGAACCGGATTTTCCTAAAAAAATCACCAATAATACGACAAAGTGTAGGGAAACAGAAAGAAATAAGGCAGATCTATGGCTCAAGATTTATGATTCTCCCATGAAAGTCATGCATGTGAACTGTAGCATGAGGCTCCAATGTTAATAACTAATCTACAGGGGTGCGTAGGCGGTACTTTCATGGTCTGCATTTCTTCAATGGGTTTTGTCAACCTCCAGGGTTTTTCCTACGTTGATAAAGATTCATTTTCACGTACAGAACGCTGGGGAAAAAACACCGCATTCTTCGCTCACCAAGAGACTTATTTTTGCATTTTTTTTCTTGCACGCTCAATTTTATCTTCAAGACGGCACTTAGTTAAAAGAACACGAATGGATACTCGTTGGAATTAGAAAAGATCCTGGCTCAAGGATTGAGTTCTAGAGAGACAGATTGGAAAGTGACCATGGCATCTAGTACGGAGTGTGGGCGCAATTTTCTAAGTTCTACATTGGCTCCAATATTTGATCTTGCAATTAGATGTTTCACTAAGATATCCATTGAGCCACACTCTAGAAAACATTTACAAGTCCTTTACAACATTCCAAAAGTTCTTTGCTTCTGGTACCAAGTTGTTCTCCTGGTCTCTACATCACCTTTAAGTCTGAAAGAGGTGGATACTAATCAGAGAACTCTGAATAAGTTCCAGATCCGTCCAATGGAAAGTTATGCCAAACACAAAGATCGTCGAAGAGTTTGCAGATTATCAAATCATACCTCAGTAGTTTCGAAGGTAAAAAATAATGAACTAGAATAGGAGCCACAGTTACCAATAGAAGGCATAGTAGTTCCTACAAAACTATTAAAAAAAATCACTAGGTGCCGCCATACAACCTCATTTCCAATATCCCCACCGGCCACCACGTCAAGGCATCATTCGTTTTGCCGTATCTTGACATCATACCCGTACCGTAGGCATACTAGATACAGAGATCCCGAATAAGTAGATGTATAAGTGAATCGCAGCCTATGACTGAATGTAAAATAGCGGCTTCACTATACTCATTTGTGCACTTAAGTAGTAGTACTTCGTATCACTCTAGCCGGATATCTACCACAGAAATAAACAACTGCACTAACAGATCTCTTTCCGTGCAAAGGATACTGACTTTATCTCCTCATAATGGTGTACTGTACTACCAGAATTTTACGTTTTAAATTCTAATGGGTTTCTAGATTATGATCTCCGTCTGATTATATTTCCAAGTCTAGCTTGATTTGTAGCCTATAACTGTAGGCTTGGGCTTAGTGTTTCATGGTATTATTGTATTAATTCGCTTTCATCACAACACATGAAAGCACTTCACCTATTTCCAAACAAGGAACAACATTAAATTCCTCAACAGAATACTTTAGTAACTAGCAAATGATTTAGAAAATAAAAAACCACGTGACAAGAAATCCCACTAGGGCAACAGATGAACATTTTGATAAAGACCAACAATAACCATGTAAACGACTGAGAGCAATAAAAACATGTCTAGAAACTCCCTTGGTTGATAAGGTAATGGTAAGTTCCAAGATCTACTCAATATTTAGTTAAAACTAACAAGATTCTGTCTTCGTGGGTTAAACTTCTACACAAAATATGAAGCATAATGTTAAAGGAAAATACTTTGACAACTTCACAAGAGGACTGATCTGTAAACAATGACCAACTTGTAAACAACCATGTGGTATCAGATTAACTAGGTCTATAAAAATAGGTAAAGAGAGATTGAACACCTCTATTTGCCACAGGAATAGGACCTTCAGATGGTGGCCTGTAAGGATTAAAGTGCCTGTGGTTCAGGGACCGGGGACGATAGTTCCACCTGTTATTGGGTAGTGGTGGTTCACGGGGTGGGCCACCATAAGATGCGGATGTATGAGGAATCCTACCACCATCCTGGTAGCATGGGCCTGGAAGTGAATCTAAATAAATTGATGGACAATATGTTAACATTTGATTAGGGACAATTGTAGGGAAGGAAGTACTTACCCGAGATGGATGGCAATGGAGGCCTCCAGCACTCACCAATATGATCACGTGGAACAAATTTGTTTCTGTCACGATCTCTATAAAAATTTCCATTTTCTGCATTACGTGCATGGAACCGGTTAGGATGAGGGGGTGGAGGCATATCTCTTTGTGAATGGGACCTATGTTCTGGGACATATGAAAATTGATTTGATGGAACAGGGGGATGTGGGGGCCGTAGATGAAAACCCTTGCTGAAACCACTGTCAGATTGGGGCACTCCGTTGGCTCGGCCAGATAAGTGAGAACTCGGCCGGTCACTGTAATTATCAGGCATGTGTCTGGGTACTTGAGCTTCAAAATCCCTGTATTCATGTGACCGATGATGTGCAGAATTCACTGGGGTTTGCTTGGTTCTGGAAAACCCAGAATTCCTCACCATAGGTTCCCTTACATTGGCGTTATAATTCTGCATCTCACAGTGAAAAAAAAAAATTTAGAACATTAACATGTTAACTGCTATCTGGGCAACAAGGATAATAGAGATAAGTCATGATAAAAAAAATATAGACCTGGGAACTTGGATAGTGCTTCGATTCACGACCATTTGACATTGGATCACATTCGGCAGTAGGGAAGCCAGATGACGGAATTGGATGAGGTGGCGGCGGCGGTGGAGGTGGAAGAGACCTTGGCAAAGGAGCGGATGCAAGTTGATCACCTTTGGATGGCTGAGGAGAAAAGATCGCACCATGCCGTTTGTCAGATTGTTGATGCGGTAATTGGATGCAGTCTGTTCCAGTAATGTTACTTGTGGAAGTCATTTCCGAATCACAACAAGGAGCCACATCTTCCATTTCAAGTTCACCATCCACATCTTCCAATATATGGCTGCGTTTCTCAACTGCGGGAATCGAAGTCCTTTCTACATCTAGATTTTCAACATTATGTTCAGGTGTAACAGCCTCAAAACTCTCTTCATCAGAATCTGTTCCCCCGTCATCATCCTTCAGCATAGGGGGCATACAGAAACCGGGGAGCTGAAAACTTGAATTGCTGGCAAAGCAAGATAAAAGTCAGTGAAGCTCATGGCATGCCAGTACGAAAACAAAATTCAACACTAATGATTTATAACTGCACCATAAATATATCAGATTACCTTCCATATTCATCTACCAACATACCCTCCATTTCTCGAATAGGATCGTCAAAAGGCCTTTCATTTCTCAGGGCTCTCCGAGAGCCCACAATAGGATATGTACCGCAGAGTGCATCAAGCTCTTGGATGTGATGGCGAATTATTGGTTCAGGAAGTATCTTCCTCTCCTGCCAAACTCTTAAAACCTATCCAACAAGCCATAAGAAAATGTGGCACCAGCATGTGTAACACTACGGAATAAAAGGGAATCGTCGAAAGGCAAATACGAGGAAAGAGACATTTCCACTCACCTTCAGACACTGCCTATGATTCTCGTGTGAACTACTGCCTGGGGGAGCAGCAGCCAACAATAAACGAGGCAATAGTGCTTGAATTGCCGAGGGATATACACCACCATCGCCTTCAACATGAATTACAGTGTTAGCGTGAGATATAGGAAAGATAAGCAAAAAAATATTGAAATATCAGAATATAAAATACAAGTTACCTTTGATTCCCCGAGAAAACTGAGTGATGGAATCAACAAGGAAAAATAAGTCCACCTTTTTATGTGAGCTAGACTCCCTTTCCAAACTACGAGCCAATATTTCCACCACCTAAAGGACAAATGAACAATAGGCCGTCAAGGAAGTACAACACAACTGCAAAATGTAGCCATATTGCAACATTTTGGAATAATCATGTACGAATTTTTTAATTTATGTCAGCAAGAGAAATTCTACCAACTTATCATAAGCTAGCCAATAACATATCATAACATTGCAGATTTGGATATCACCTAATAAACAGTGTTCTTAACATTATATACGAAAAAAAGTTATAGGCTTAAACAGGATAAGGTGATAAAAATGCCGAACCATGAAAATATTATATGTAGACATACCTTAGTTGCAAAACCTGATTTCGCACAATCTATAGCAATACGGGTAGTTCGACCAATGCTCTCTTTCGTTCTAGTCAATGATCTAATAGCCACTTCAAAAGTTGACAAAGATTCCACTTTGTTATTCGATTTTCCAGCTAGTTTAGCCTTTTCAAGATGAAGTTGTACACTAGAGCTGCAAGAACCATTGTTGTCGATATTGTTATTACTATCTGCTGTGGAAATCATACGCATGGAAGAACAAGGAGGAGATGCTTTTGCAATTGAGCACGGAGCATAAGGAGACGATTCAAGATTAACAAAAGTTCGCCGCTGATTGCTGGCCAAAGCCTTCACAGCAATAGGAGAGCGCTTAACATGTATATCTGTAGATGATGGTTTCACTTCCTCCATACACTCAGACCTGAAATTCACAAATAGGAAAATGGACGGTAAGGCAAATTAAACACGAATTACAAAATTAATTAAGAGGACAATATAATGGAACACAGTACATACACAAAGGCATTACCTCTCAGAAACTTGGTTGATGTCAGGAACTGCAGGGCTCTTAGTCTTATCTGACTCATGAATTACATTGACTACATGTCCTCCCAGTACAGTAGTGCAGGTATCAAAGCTACCACCAGTATTTTCTTCCACCACGGTAACACCTGTTCTCATCTGAGATGCATCAGGCTTAGGCGCTTCGGCAGTTTTGTTTTGCTCTGAAGCCTCAAACTTGCAGTTAGCAGCTGGAGAAAGTACCAAATCAGGTATGTTGCGCTCCGAATGAGCCAAGTCTTCACAACTATTAGCTGAGCCTGGTTTCACAAGCTGATATGCAGTAACAACCTCTGCAGGATGCTCATTTAGAGGGATTGATTCCACAGATATGGTCCCTGCCCCATCAGTGTAATCAAGTAAATCCTTCTTCAATGCAGAAACTGCTGCATCATGGCTAAAAGAAATATTACCACCTCCTGAAGCTTCATTGATTGAACTAACACCTACATCAGGTGTAGAGTGAGATTCACCACTTCTATGATCCTCTTCTGGTCCTGGTCCTGATCCTACTTCGGTCCCAGACTTAATAACTGTTGGTGAACAGCTGGAATCTCGGTGACTATTTTCAGCCACATTAGCAGACATGGCTTCTAAGGCACGGTGCAGTCGTTTGGATGGAGGCAAAGCAGCTTCACCATCCACAAAGTTCTTTCTAGATTCCCAAAATTGAGGCTTCTTAGGACTTTGATGTGATAAAGATAGATTAGAGGGTTCTCCTTTAACAT
The DNA here is from genome assembly GCA_036897095.1 of Plantago elongata. Lineage (NCBI taxonomy): Eukaryota > Viridiplantae > Streptophyta > Magnoliopsida > Lamiales > Plantaginaceae > Plantago > Plantago elongata. The sequence goes on from JAYMSP010001247.1 coordinate 22,716, forward strand.
GAACAGATATTCTATCAGTTGAAGTATCTTCTATCCGATTCAATGACATAGAGAGCTGTGTGCCAAAACTTTCAACAACCATCGGTACACTTTCCCCTTTATGCACTGACGAGCATTCTTGCTCCTCCACAGGAGATGGTCTACCCATGCGAATTCTTGCTCTTTTGACCAATGGTAGATGCTCATCGCCATCATCCTTAGAAGCTCTATCAATAGATTTTCCATTGTTAACAGGTGAAACATATTCAGGTTTGGGCATTTCAGCCTCTGAAACTACTGCCTCTGGTTTGGCGGCTACACTAATGTCATTGTTATGTCTTTTACGATGATGTTTTCTCTTCTTTTTAATGATGACAGTTCTATTCTGGAAGTTGAGTCTATCACTTAACTCTGTTTCCCCCTTGGTATTATCACATAGAGATTCTGTTTCCATTGCTTTACTGCCTGATTCTACTGAGCTGCCATCATTATAACTACGAACATCAGAATCTGCTGTCATAGTCCCGGAATCATTCTCCTCAACGCTATAGTTCGAAGCGGAAGCAGGTGAGTCAACATCGTTGTCCTCAGAATCAGACAACTTCACAAACCGTTTGCTTCTCCTCAAGGATCTATCACGCAATGAGTTGGACCCCAAACGCCTAGAGCTCCTAGTGCTATTCACGGATGGCAAACTTAAATTTTGGAGTCTACTAGCATCTATGCCTGAAGAACTTCTCAGCTGTCTGGAAGAGATCCTCCTGCGAGAGCTATTTTGTGACTGGGCGGCATCAGTTTTCCTTCTACTGGAATATGTGGAACACACGGGGGTTTCTGTGAACCGGATATTGGAACATGCTGCTTCAATTTGCATCTCCTCACGATGCAAAGCATCTTCAGCTGCTGCAGCTACAGCAGCTTCAGTAAGAGAGTTCAAATCATTTGTCGCTCCAGAAGCAAGTGACTTAACAGCATCTACAGGGGCCGCCTCCTTCTCAGGTTTAGTCAAGGGTTCCTTGCAGTTGTTCTCGGTGGTGATACTTCCTTCAGTGCCATCTAAACTACTGCCTCGATCCTGTTTCTTGATATTATCGAAGCAAACTATTATCTCGTTCGCAGCACGGACAAAATCAGCACCTTTCCCATGCCGTTTCCCCAAAATAGTTGATTTTTTCTCTTCTGTGAATTCTTCAACGTCAACAGGATGACAGTTGGCGCTGCACCATATTATAACTCATTAGTATATATATACACACCGAGACATGCCAACTAATCAACCACTAATTTATCATATGCACACAAAAAAAACTTGCACCTAGACATCAGAACTGATATCCATTAAATTGTGCCAATCAGCATGCCATTGTTTTATTTTGAAGATCAGCCAAGTGGTCGGGAGAGAAGAATCAGTGTATACTCAGGTGATAAAAAAAAATACTTATATGAGATCCTCTTCAAGGGTCTCTATGTTACAAATTCATTAGGATCTATAAGACCTGACAAGATCATATCCAACAGTCTTCAAGTTTCAACGTTCATGATAAAGTATGTACTTTTTTACCCCGGTGTCTTTACACTATCACAGTGGAAGAAATCTAGAGGCCAAGCCACCAAGTTCAGAAGTTAAAAACACCACATCCAATTGGGAGATCAGGAAATGCCCCAACCATCCTAATTGTGTAGCCCATGTTTAGTTAACAGAAGTTTCTCTATTTCATGTTTCCAAGCAAGTTTTTCTAAAATGATATGAGTGCCAAAAATGAATAAGAATTTGTGGGCATCAGAGGTTTATAACATTCTTTTTACAATAAGAACTGAGTGCCTGTATTCCAATCCCAAGAATATTTTTTAAGTGTAGTAAGATAAGCAAGTAAAAAAGCAAGGTATCTTTACACTAATAAAGATAAATCAAAATAAAAACATCATAACTACATTTAGAACTAGAGCACTTGTTACCTAACTTGTATAAAAAGATGATCCTGAGCAAATTCTATGACCATTTTGTTAGTACATCTCCCCCCACTAAACACATTGTACATTCAATATACATTAGGCACATCAAAGAATTATGCAACATGTCAAAATTGAAGTTTCCACGATATAACACATCCCAAACCGCTAGCTGATGCCCCATAGCGAGGAGAGGCTACTGACAAGTATGTTGATAAAACACATTTACAAACCTAGAACCCCAAAAACCACCAAAGTAAAACTATCAATTATATCAAGCGTATGAACTTTTAGCTTTCAGCTTGATATAGCATCAAACTGGAAAGAGGTATCATATTCATAAATGAGACAGAGGAAGGTATCATTATCTACCGAACATGTAACTGAGCAAGATTGATTCTTCATTTAGGAGCGACCCAGCCTCCATTCTTTATAACAAACTACACCATCAGTAGTATATCTCAATATCCAACTACATATCTTAATTACCGAGTCGGAAAGTGAATGATGGAGCTTCTATGGGATGGAGAGAACGCATGCATGGGCGGCACGAGCACACACATTCATTGTAAGTATACCCTATTGGTAGTATAATCCTTGTTTGGAAGGTCAAAACGGATTTAAAAAGAGTTCTATCTCAACCAGCCATACGCCGAGGAGTTGGCAAACATGGATTAAGAAATAGAAACTGAGCCCAAACGAAAAACCATGTGGCCCCTTCCCCAGAAGAAAGAAATCTACCTCCTACTTTATTTACTATATCTCCTACTTTATTCACTATTTCTCATACTTTACTCACTGTTTCTCATACTTTATTCACTCTCTTTCCCACTTTATCACCATCTCACCTACTTTATCTATTATCTTATAACTTGGCCTGCAGGGATTTGAACCCGTGACAGAGGAAGTATATTGTAGTCGGCCTATGTTTGATCTTCAGATCAATAATATAATGAGATGTTACTTGTCATGAGGTTGGTTCTGTTATACTAGTATGTTGTTGAGATTGTCTTAATAGTTTCATGAAGCTTGGGCTGTGTGACCTGCGGGTTCAAGTTTGTTCCTGTTATGCGTTATTAGGGTCTTCATGTATCCTGTGACTCGGTATTATTTTCAATCATGTGACATTTCCAAAGGTGCGGAGTGGGTAGCTTTTAACTCACTAACTCAGTGTTCGAGATATCAACTTTACATGAAGGAAAACTTTCCAAATCCAACTCAGACCAAGTAAGTTGGGCGTAAACCTCATCTCTGCAAAATGGCATCATCTCAATTGACTAGAGCGCCGAATCTTCATCACCACAAAGGACAACTTAGAAGCAACTACTGATTGATCCACATTGAGTTGCTTATAACGTGTAGATCAGGTTGTGCCTAAATAATGCATTAATGATATTTTATGGTAACCTAAAACTATATGAGCAATTGAGTATTCTATCGACAGCAGGATGCATTGGCTCCATTTTCTATCGGAATATAAAGTTATAAACTCCACATTATATTAGCATGTTGGAAACAGAAAGGAAGGCTGAAAAATCAAATAGAACTTCATCATGGTATTTCACAGTATTTCACAGTATTTCACAGCATGCTTAAACAACCAAAAAATAAAAATTATAAGCAAGGGGACATGAGAAGGCTGAGGAAACGAAAGCAGGTAGGTTATCTTTAGATATATTAGAGCACTGCTTTAGACACCCAGGAGGACATTACTTTTACCGGATCATTGCATTTGGCACTTCTGACATTCTCTATTTACACATTACCGCTTATTAGCTCATGATCAGCTGAAATTGAGCACATTAAGAGAAGTGACTGGGGAATGTTTTTCAAAGGTGTAAGGAAATTTATGTAGCATAGTACTAATAGTACACCATATAGATAGTTAAGAACCAACTAGTCAGATACTCCAGAAGTACGTCCATGGAGCACAGTAAGTCTCACAATTAACTGGAAAAAAAAAATCATCACCTGGGAATTTGAGTAAGGAAAAATTTACAGAAGTGCGTACCTATCTAAATAAATATTAACCTATTTGAACTATTATCTAAATAAATAAATTTACAGTAAGTGTATACAATCCATATCAGCAACCATATCAAATTATATTTCATCTCATATATTGGTAAGCAAAGAAAATCTTAACATAAGAACAGGGTGTGGAATTCTTGTCTGAACAGTAGACGTCATCAAAGTATCAATCACACCCAATGATCATATCCATAGAAATATGTGATCTTCATCCAAAAAACTTCTACCCCAGGACCGGAAAGCATCCTCAGTACTACATGTCAGAGGCCAAGATATCCGGAACTTTTTATGGGATTGTATGGTACCTTACATGCACGATGTGTCTAATTGTGTCTTACTATTCTATAATGATTTCAGCGACAACCTACTGGCCAAAATTTATTCTAGTGGGGTAAAGACCGGATACTAATCATAGTATGACTATAACATATACATTTCGATAGTACAAATCAGAAAGACAATAAACAAAAAGTAACCGACAGATTATATAGGTGGTTTAAATAAGCCAACAAATGCAAGTATTTGCAATTAACACGGAGTTGTGATTAAACTAACCACAAAGTTCATCTATGGGAAAACCAAACTGAACTCACCATGGTCGCAACTCCCAGGTTCAAATCTGACTGGCACAACTTCCAAGTGGGGCGTGCATTTATTAACAAAAATCCAAGCATAAAGTCCATAAATGATATTCCAAAGCCAAGTAAGAGGATCGCTATATATTCACTTACACCGTTTTACTTGTAATTCTACTTGCTTTTAAAGCACGTGTTTTAAGGAGTACTATAAAGGTAAATTTACGATACATTGGCAGTGCTATATATTATAAGAATAAATAATGAATACAGTAGTAAGTGGGGGTAGTATTTGAATACAGAATTGGTAGTCAGTTGGTAGAGTTTTAAAATTCCTTTTCATGAGAGCAATGATTGAGTGTGGTGGCGATTAATTTGTCAAAGACGATAACAAACAATTATTAAGGAACAAAACTATAAGGGGAAAGAAAGACTTTCACATGAGACGGAGGATCATAGTTTAAACAAAGACACAGAAAAGAAACCAAAGCAATAGAATCCGAAGTGCAGGCCAATGATAATCAGCAAAACCTCTCCATTCACAATAATAGCTAAGGAGAACCATCCGATGACAAATGAGTCCTATGACGTAAAATTTGAGAAAATAAATGGACACTCACATTTGGCCAGTCCCGAAGAAAACGACAAACACTTTCTTGGAGTCAACAGCATGCTTATACTCCTCTGGTTCACTCACCTATCATCATAACATGAGAAAATTCAGTCAGCCCATGACTTTCCTTGGGAATACACCTCATTGTGTACATCAAAGAAAGAACCTCCAACTTATTTAAAGATTATAATCAAACACATCGAGAACATTTTGGCATTAGTGTACCAAACAATCAGCCGCACAAAAAGATTTAAAAGTGTAATGACTAGACTAGTCCAGAAACATTGCCACAATCGTAGTATAATCCACACGAAGTCAGTCCATGACTTCCCTACAGCATTGACAAACTATCATGGAAAACTAATGAAGCAAACTGCCGTCTCAACCTTCCTACTGAGCTACAGAGTCCCATATTCTAGTGTGATACACATAAACCCACAATTTCTTGACACGCAGAAGCTATAACTCAAATTCAGTTAGCTATATTAGCAGTAGAAAGCTCAAATACAAGTCTATAAATCCTCCAAACTCATCAGCCTGACTCAGCTTATAAAAACTCTTCTTGCCCAAGCTAGAGGCCAAATAAAACTTAAGTAAAATTCCAAGAACCAGATCCACGACCAATAGAAAAGATGTAAACACACCAAAAAAAGAAGTAACAGTCAAACAAATCCCACTATTGCAAGAAAGTTGATAATAATTGCAATATTCAAGCTAACAAGCTAGAAGCAAACTCATTATGTCGTGTCATCCTTCCTATGAAGCTACACCATCCCATATTCTAGTTGAATACACAAAAACCCACAATTTCTTGACATGCAGTAGCTCTAATTCAAATTCAGCTGGTTGTAATTAGCAGTGGAAAGCTCAAATACAATTCAATAAATCCTCCAAACCACCCATCAGCCTGAATTAGCTTATAAAACACCTTCTTGCCCAAATAAACCGGCCAGTGCATGATCTTAATCCTGGACCTCGAGCTAGACGCCACACAAAACATATCTAAAACTCCAAGAACCAGATCCACAATCAATAAGAAGACAAAAACACAACCTAAACAAGTAATTCACAACTATACAGCAAAGTAAACAAAGGTAACTGTCAAACAAATCCCACAATTGAAAGAAAGTCGATAAGAATTGCAATAATCAAGCTAAAAAGGCTAAAATCTACACATACCTTAGCAGGCCAAGCTGGATGCCCCTTGACCTTTGCCAAAACAAGGTCACCGATGTTCCACTTCCGTCGTGCGGCAGCCGCCGCAGCCGCTTTGGTGGCAGCTCTCTTCCTGCTCGGCGCCATTGAATCAACTAAACCGCGCGAGGAGTCCCGAACATCGGAAGATCAGGCCAGAAACGGACCGAAAACCCTAATTCGGCAACTAATTGGGTTGAGGGGGGAGTGAATCAAGTGAATTGGTCCAACGGCGAGGATGGTGACGGAACCCTAGGCCGGAAGGTGATTGACGGCGGCGAGTGGTGGCAGGAACCCTAGGCCGGAAGGTGATTGACGGCGGCGAGAGGTGGCAGAAGGTGAATGAATTTGGGAATTTTTGGAGAGGAGAAGTAGAAGAAGAAGAGAAGAGATATGTGAATGAAAATTGATTTGTTTGTTTGGTTTTAGGAATGGGAAGAAGGGATGTTGCTAAAATGCGCCGTCTATACACTAATGTGTAAAAGTGGTGTGATTGATTTTCCTTTTTCAATTTCTTTTCTCGTGGAATCAAATCTTTGTAAATAACGAACAAAATAAATTATTTAAAATATAATTATATTATCATGTAAAACGTCAACTTATCATTTCAAAAGTACCATATTTTAAAATAATTATGTTGAAAATTTTATTTTCAAATATATAATTACATGAACGTATAATTCGTAAATAAGTTGATAAATTGTGCCAAAATTTTATGAAGAATATATTAGTAGGTAAACTAGTAGGTGTCAAACTAGTATTGCCTTTCTTTTTTAAGGAGTAAACTACTATGTTTAACATATATTATAAAATATTAAAGTTTAATGCAGTAATAATTTTATGAAAGATTAATAAGTTCATCAACTAAACTGATTAATTCTAATATATTTTATTAATCAAACTATATAGATGGTAAATAAGTTTGTTTCTAGTAATATAAAAAATACTACATTATATACAACTTTTATTAAAAGATATGATAGCTTGGCTTTAGGAATGGGAGAGTGCTAAGATGCGCCAGGGTACCGTGTTTAGGTGTGTGTTAATTTTTATTTTTAGCTCGTTTAATAAAATTAAAAGTTAGTTGGTAGTTGGAAAATTAACTGATAATTTTTTTTTTTACGAGCTAATTTTATTAACTTTTCAAACCAACTAGGTTTTTTTAAGAAGTTGTATGTTTACGTAACGAATTTTTAATAAAAATTTATGGACCCGAAAAATTTGATGGGACATTTTGTTTCGTCTTCTAATTTCCTCGGTCTAACACGTGGACTGGCAAATACTTTCGGTTTCTGTTGCCACTAGCCCCACTATCGATATTGGGCCAGCCCAGTGAAACGGCAGAAATAAGAGTGTGTTTGTGCTTGCAAGTCAGAACAGACCAATTTTTCATGAATCGAGACGTAGTGGAATTCTCTCCTTATGTTTATCAAACTATTGGTGCAAGTCATAATCTTGTTGCAGATTAGCTTGAGCCTGAAATTAAGATAAATCAACTTTCTTCGAATTAAATTAATTTAGTACTTTATTAAGAATTTATTTATCTTCCCACTTTATAATGTGTTACTTAAGTTGAATTATGATATATTCTTTTTAATTATAATTTTTTTAATTGAAATAAACTGAATTATAGTATATATATAAAATATAGCTAGACAGAGTTGAATTAAACTGATTTGTAGTGAGTTAAATGAGTTTTCAGTTAAAAATAACACAACCTCATTACATGTACGTCAACTTCAAAACTTAATCTTATTTAAACTCTTTCGAAATTACAATTCAATATTAAATATTAAATATAAAAGATCAACCTCACTCAGTATTTATTGTTTTATATTACCCAAATTAAATATAAATAAGTTATTTTTATTCTTAGTTACCCAATGGATTAGAAGTTTTCGATTAATATCTTGATAAGAACACATAAAACCAGCTTCGTGTTCATCTATCTCCACCCTTAGTAGTTGTTGTTTTATAAATAAGTTCAACATAAAATTACGACAAAAAGTCCATGCTACAACAAAACCATAGTCGAATAGTAGAACCGTGACTGGCACGACCTTCTGAAATTCTTTTCACGTTCAAAATGTACCCATATTTAGTTATCACCTCAAGCAAAGTAAAATTATATTTCACTATTCAATGCAAAGGAGCAGGTAGTGGGAAAACTTGTTAAAAACCACGAGCAAAATGCACAAATATACCATATGTTATTTGAAATATGCACGATTGTACTTCATATTTTTGAAATTGTACGGATATATCTTATGTTCTTCAAAACTATGCAAACTTGTTCAAATATTGTTTTGTGTATTACACTCTTCATATGTGTAAGTGCGTTTACCTTTTGTTTTCTTATTTGCATAAAAAAATTAAATTCACTATTTATGGTGGAAGAAGATTAGAGGAATAGAAGTACAAAGACCACGAGATTGGAAGAAGGTGGACAGCACATGCGTCATCACACGCGCCTACTTCTGGGTTATATACTACTTTTAATTATTAATATAATTTTTTTATTAAAGGTACAAATGTATATTTTCTCATATAAAACTATTGAAAATTAGTATAAATGCATTAATATAAATTTCTAATGGGTACAATAGTTTCCCTCAAAAGTTTTCTCAATGACAATACTAATATAAACTATTTTGAAAACCCTACTTTCAATAATTTTGATACTTTTATATCATAGTTTATGAAGTACTACTATTATAATTTTTGATAACATCACTATAATAATTTTTGATAAATTTATGAATATCAATATTTTTAAATGAGTAGAGCTATTATGACTATTTATATTTCTTTTAATTTTTACAAATTTAATTTATTTTTTCATTTTATTGTAATATTTATTATATTTATTAATTTAAATTAATATTTTCATCCTGGTTCCAAAATAAATAAATATATATTATAAGTTTTTAACATTTTTTGTTTAAAAAAGTAAAGTCACTTACACACCACTATTAAATTAAATGTGCATAGTTTTAAAATATATAATGTATAAAAGTGCATGTCTCATAAGAATATAGGAACATTTTACTATAAAAAACACAAGCTGTATGGAAATATGGAATACACTACACTGCTGTGCTCGGTAGTTAGTTTTAACTTGGCCTAGTCACATCACGCGCGTCAAAGATGGGTCATTTATTATTCCTGCCTAATACTGCAAAGTCCTGGTCATCAAAACAGTCTCTAACTTCAACAAGATTCTAAATTGATGAATAATATCAATCTAATTGTACTTGATCTTTACATTCTTTGTGTTAATTGTGATTTTCATAGCATTTAATAGGATATTGCATTTTTCATGTCTCCAGTTTTAAAATTGATGAATGATGCAACTTGAATCAATTAGAATAGTGTACAAGAGGAGAAACAGTTGAAAATTTGGCAACCTAATACATCGATAGTCAAGTACTCGATCATGAATTTCTAAATTTTACTTGATTTAAAATATTAATACCGAGTTTTGATGTATCATGAGAATTGCTTAAATATTTTTACTTGATGGTAGATAATGTGTTGACATTGTATCTCATTATAAAATCAACATGGGCACACTCATGCACTAGTTGAACTTTAAATCTTTTTAGTCATATCCTTGTAGATTAATACGCGATAAAATTTGGACATCTACAATATCCGATAGCTACATATAATCCACCATGGCTTAAGAAAAGTGGAACGTTATGTGGCACCTTTGTCAAGTCGTATATCTGATGTGTGAGTAGTGAGTTGATCATATTGTTGAATGTTAGACGCCATGCAATTGAATTTTAACATTATTATATTTCAATAAACTATAATTTTAACTCAATTACTGATTAATAAAGAGGATTTTGGGCTACTTAGTGCTTATATAATATCGACGTTAAATTCGATGGCCCATACATATCGAAAAAAACTAGCTAACACAGTAAGTCTTCTTACAGATTAAAAAACACGATCAAATATTACCACCGAATATTTGAAAATTTGAAAATTGGCAGTTTTTTTTTATGTAAATTTAGTGAATTTGTTCAATTTCGCGAATTTATTGTTTAATTGATGTCTAGTCAACATTCAAAGTAACGAATCATTGTTTATTTCATATGTGGGCCATCACAACAATGAAAGAGTTGCAACTTCGTGGGCCTTTGACCTTATCACTTTTTCACGATTAAATTGATAAGACGAACTACTTATCAAATTAATTTACTAGGGGTTAATTACGTGGAGAACCTTTTGATTATGCCCCCTCTACAGATAAGTCCCTACAAGTTTGAAAATTACGTGCAAATCCTCTGGTCCAAATCCGAAATAGTCAACGTTAACGGGTTGACCATTCACTATGTTAGGTGAGGTCATTAATAGGATTAATGATGTCATTTATTTAAAAAATAATTAAAACATAAATATTTTTTTATTTTTAAAAAAATTATTTATTTTCTGAATTAAAAAATTAAATTTTTTTTAATATTTATTCTATTGATTTTTCCGCTTGGCATTTTCACAAACACCCCCACATTTTGCTCTCCATGTAAAATTCCTGAAATACCCCATTGGTTGAATTGTTAATGATTTGGGGGAAATTTTTTTCGTCAATGTTTTTTATATGGGAATGTAGCATGAACTAGGGTTTATTAGTAACATGAACATAGAGGATTGCAAAAGTGATATTCATTGCAAAAGTTCGACAAGTACAACCCCTTCAAATATAAAGCAACAAACACTACAAATATAGCTTTGACGACAACGAAGCGCAACTCAGTTGGTAAGATGCTTCACCTTCAACTAATTGGTCGGGGTTCGAGTCACTCTTTAACCGTTTAAGAAAAACAAATATAACTTCGACAACCCCTACCAGAAAAATGCATACCCGATATTTTACAAGAATTCTGACATTTCTCAGGACTATATAACTACCACATAACAAAACTCTCAATTCATGATTGTGAACTATAAACTTCACTCAATCTCAACCCCACTCCACCAAATTTTCACTCACAAACAGCTATACTTCTAGGATCTTCGACAAATGAATCTCAAAGTTCGCACTATGCTCCCATGTCTGGCTTGTGGAGGGCGTTTGAGTACTGCAGTTGTGTAACTCCAATGATTGTAACTCAAGATATTTATGGCAAAACACAACCCAACCGATTATACATAGCTTGTCCAAACACCATTAAAAATGTTTTGGGAGCCGTTCACGTCTTGTCTTGTTATGCTGGGGGATATCCTTTGCAGCCTTGCTTG